>JBCEWE010000437.1:0-69035 GCA_039877035.1 Silurus lanzhouensis | reverse complement strand
GTAGGAAAGAAAGAAAGAAAGAAAGAAAGAAAGAAAGAAAGAAAGAAAGAAAGAAAGAAAGAAAGAAAGAAAGAAAGAAAGAAAGAAAGAAAGAAAGAAAGAAAGAAAGAAAGAAAGAAAGAAAGAAAGAAAGAAAGAAAGAAAGAAAGAAAGAAAGAAAGAAAGAAAGAAAGAAAGAAAGAAAGAAAGAAAGAAAGAAAGAAAGAAAGAAAGAAAGAAAGAAAGAAAGAAAGAAAGAAAGAAAGAAAGAAAGAAAGAAAGAAAGAAAGAAAGAAAGAAAGAAAGAAAGAAAGAAAGAAAGAAAGAAAGAAAGAAAGAAAGAAAGAAAGAAAGAAAGAAAGAAAGAAAGAAAGAAAGAAAGAAAGAAAGAAAGAAAGAAAGAAAGAAAGAAAGAAAGAAAGAAAGAAAGAAAGAAAGAAAGAAAGAAAGAAAGAAAGAAAGAAAGAAAGAAAGAAAGAAAGAAAGAAAGAAAGAAAGAAAGAAAGAAAGAAAGAAAGAAAGAAAGAAAGAAAGAAAGAAAGAAAGAAAGAAAGAAAGAAAGAAAGAAAGAAAGAAAGAAAGAAAGAAAGAAAGAAAGAAAGAAAGAAAGAAAGAAAGAAAGAAAGAAAGAGAAAAAAGGAAACAATGAAGTTGATCTTCCAGCTCACACTGCACTTTACATTAATCCTATAATATAGAACTTGAGGTCGTGTGCAGCTCAGATGGTGAGGAACATCTGGCAGAAGAATTCAGTGAGCTCGACCTATAGAGGTCATAAACGCTGCTAAGTGACGATTGTGAATGCAATTAAGTCGTAGTGGGGGGGTGTTGGGGGGGGGGGGGCACTAACTTTAGGAAAGAGCCGAAATAAGCATTTCATCAGCCTGTATATCAGTTACATCAGTTCACGCTGACAGTTATAATAATGTGTAATGCGTAAATACCTGTTTATATGCATACAGCTCCTTGTGGGCCTGGTGCCGTAACCTGCAACACACAAACAAAACCGTTTTTAAAACTGAATGAAAATCTGATGTGTAACTCATATCAGTTGCAGAAGTTTTTTCCCCTTTAGTCAGCAAAAATCTGATATACAGTGATAAATATAAGGGAACATTCGATCAGTGATTATGATTATTATAAACATCACTCAAACAAAAGTTCTGAAATGCAGAGGTGGACGGAGACATCGTGGACACTCCCACACCCATCGGGATAAAATGTTCCCTCAGTTAGAAGAACCTTGGACCATGCCGGAACCATGCCAGAACGTCTAAATTAAAAAATTAAAAAATGTTTGCTTGTTTTGATTTGATTCCTGATTGGCAGACGGCCTCGTCCACGCTTCTGAAGCGCAAAAGAAAATCCTCCGTTGTTCTTTTATTTAAATTCCGTCTCTGGTAGTTTTCCGCTCGCGTACACAAACGTCGCTCTGCACCGATGTAAAATAGGTGTGTGTGTTTCTGCTCGGATGCTGAGAAGCGCTGAACTGCAGACCGTGTGTTCAGGAACAAATCTTGGTTCAGGGCAGGTCCAATAAACAAGTCAGGATGAATGCATGGGTTCTTTCAGGTTCAGGGTCATTTAAGTCCTGAGAGTCTTCTTCTTCTTCTTCTTCTTCTTTCGGCTGCTCCCATTAGGGGTCGCCACAGCGGATCATCCGTCTCCATACCACCCTGTCCTCTACATCTGCCTCTCCCACACCAACCACCTGCATGTCTTCCCTCACCACATCCATGAACCTCCTTCTTGGCCTTCCTCTTTTCCTCCTACCTGGTGGCTCCATCCTCAGCATTCTTCTACCAACATAATTCATGTCCTTCCTCTGCACATGTCCAAACCATCTCAATCTCGCCTCCCTCACCTTGTCACCAAAACATCCTACATGCGCTGTCCCTCTAATAAACTCATTTCTAATCTTATCCATCCTCGTCACTCCCAACGAAAACCTCAACATCTTCAGCTCTGCTACCTCCAGCTCCACCTCCTGTCTTTTACTCAATGCCACTGTCTCTAAACCATACAACATCGCAGGTCTCACCACAGTCCTATAAACCTTCCCTTTCAATTTTGCAGATACCCTACTATCACAAATCACTCCTGTCACTCTTCTCCACCCACTCCACCCTGCCTGCACTCTTTTCTTCACTTCTCTAACACACTCTCCATCACTTTGCACTGTTGACCCCAGGTACCTGAATTCCTCCACCTTCTGAAGCTCTTCTCCCTGCAACCGGACCACTCCACTGCCCTCCCTCTCATTCACACACATGTATTCTGTCTTACTCCTACTGAGTTTCATTCCCCTTCTCTCCAGCGCATATCTCCACCTCTCCAGGCTCTTCTCAACCTGCTCTCTACTCTCACAACAAATCACAATATCATCCGCAAACATCATAGTCCAGGGAGACTCCTGTCTGACCTCGTCCGTCAACCTGTCCATCACCACTGCAAACAGGAAAGGGCTCAGGGCCGATCCTTGATGCAGTCCAACCTTCACTCTAAACCAGTCTGTCGTACCTACTGCACACTTCACTGCCGTCACACTGTCCTCATACATGTCCTGCACCACCCTCACATACTTCTCTGACACACCTGACTTCCTCATACAATACCACAACTCCTCGAGTAATAATCAATAAAGTGTGAAAGGAAGAAAGAAAGAAAGCAAGAAATAATGAAAGAAAGATAGGAAGAAAAAAGCAAGAAAGATAAAAAGCAAGAAAGAGAGAAAGCAAGAAAGAAAAAAAACAAGCAAGAAAGAAAGAAAGAAAGAAAGAAAGAAAGAAAGAAAGAAAGAAAGAAAGAAAGAAAAAGAAGCAAGCAAGAAAGCAAGAAATAATGAAAGAAAGTAAGAATGAAAGAAAGCAAGAAAAAAAGCAAGAAAGAATGAAAGAAAGAAAGATAGAAAGCAAGAAAAAGAAAGAATGAACGAAGAAAGAAAGAAAAAAAGAAAGAAAGAAAGAAAGAAAGAAAGAAAGAAAGAAAGAAAGAAAGAAAGAAGCAAACCAACAAAATAAGCAAAAAAGAACAAGGCAAGACACAAATAAAAAAACCATCAAAAAAATCAATCAACCAAAGTAAAAAAGAAACAAACAAACCAAGCAAAAAAAAGCAAGAGAAAAGGAGAAGACTAGCGTTCCTGCACACTGACATGCTTCCAGAAAAATGGAAAGGAAAGAAAACAACTAACCAAAAAAAAAACAAGAAAGAGATGAATATTGTGCGTAGCATTTTACAAACAGGATCCAAAGTGACCACCGTAAACCAGTCTCTGTGATTTGTAAAAAGGTGGGCATGGTGGCAGCTGTGACACTAAAGATGGTCTGCATAAATATTTGGACAGAATTCTACAACACACGGCTAATCATCTTTTTTCTTTTGGGTTATTTGCTCCAAAAAAATGGCCTGGAACAATATTTTTTTTCCGATTTGCCATGCGAGCCACATCAGACGTTTCCCAACCCCCGCCTTGAGGATACGTGCAGTAGATAAACACGAAGCTGCCGTGTGTGTGTTTTCAAAGCCTGGAAGCATGTGTGTGTGTGTGTGTGTGTGTGTGTGCGTGCGTGCGTGCGTGCGTGCGTGTGTGTGTGTGCTGCCTTTAGTAAGAAGCTGTGAGATTTATCCTTGCGTCAGCTTGCGTGTAGGACGAACCGCGGGACATTTCGGGTGCACGTGCGAGCTCACGACCGCCTCGTGCAACACGTAACGAGCGTGCTCAGGAGAACGTGTCGGGGAAACGCTTTCAGGTGGAGGTGACGTGATGCTGTGCGATCCGGAGGGCCACTTCCATGCATTGTGCGAGCCACGAGACTGCTATTTTGAGAACTCGCTAAATTGGTGGCTCCCAGCATGGTCGCCTTGACCCGCTGGTGTGGAGCGGTGCGAAGTCGTCAGGAGATGAGGGCGCGGTGGAATGACTTGGACCGACTTGTGCGCTTGGATGACTAGCAAGGGCGAGCTTTAGAAGCTTGCACGTAGACAATGTTCGGTCAATTTGAACGGAACCAGGGACTGGTCCTTCTTTAAACCTTATTGTGTGTTGGTACATTTTTTCCATTCGGGAGATGTTTCTTTGAACATCCATTTCACATTTGGTCCTCTTCTGCTATTTTAATAAGCTCCACTCTTCTGGGAAGATGTTCCACTAGATTTTGTGGAGATTCACTCATCTACAAGCACGTTTGTAAAGCCTTTATAATTCATCCCAAAGGTGTTCAATAGGGTTGAGGTCGAAGCTCTATAGCAGGCCAATCAAGACCTTCCACTTCAACTTTACCCCATGGAAAGCAGATCTTCATGGAGCTTTGTCTTTGTGCACAGCGTGTGTCATACTGGAACAGGTTTGTGTCTCCTATTTGAACTAAAGGGACAATTTCAACCTTCCAAACTGTAAAACTGTGCATTTTCAACTTTCTAGTAACAATTTGAAGAAGCAGCACATCTACAGCTGAAGAAAATGAGGTGTCCCTCCTCTATTCTCTATTTAAAGCGGTTGGAACAATTTTTCTGAGGTGGTATCAAAACGTTTCGAGACGACTTTTGTAACACGCCAACAGATGGCAGCACGAGGCTGCACGCACAGTCACAGGGAGCACCGACCTTCATAAGCCAGTGTGCCAAGACGTCATCCTGTGTACATCGGAAGCTGTTCAACTGGAGCTATTCTCCACTCTCTCACTGAGGTCTTCTCACACGTGAAACAACATGATCTCACCTCCGCACCCACCCTGCTCGCGAGATTTGTCTCCTGCAGAAATCTTCACGAAGATGAAGCTCAAAAGTCTTGTGCAAGAGGACTATTTCAATGGTGTATATATGTATTATGTAAATAGAGTTAGGGTTCGGTGTCCCAATACCTTTGCTCATAGATCTTATAAGAAAGTTGGACTGATTCCCACAAACTGCAACACGGCGTTCACACAATCGTTGCCTTTGACAGAAGTTAATGCAGATGTTTTTCAGCATGTTCGTGCAGGAGTACGAAAAAATAAATAAATACAATTATCCAGGAAACGTTTGTCAATCTGTCCAGAAATTCCGTTCAGATTGGCAGAAAACGTTTATTCCCAATCCAAGTTAAATGAGTGTATCTGAGCTGCGTGTGATGATGATGACGATAATGATGATGATGCTAAATTGCTACTAGCTGCGATCTAATATAATATGATCAGCCCCCAAACATGTCTCGTAACAATCCCCCCTGATTAGGATTCAGAGCTGTTCAAAGTCGTCGCTGTCTTCAAAGCAAATGCGATACAAGAGCTTACACTGTCTCTCTCTTCCTCTCCTCAGCTTGCAGATGAAAGTAAAAATCTTTCCAGGTGACACCACCTATCAGACGTTTTTATACATTTGAATACAAGAAGCTATCTCACTGCACCACACACCTCATCCTCTACCTCCTCCTCCTTCTTCAAGTTCATCTTTTAACTCCTTTTGCATCTCCTGCATGTAAAGAAGTCTCGGGGTGCTTTATGTGTGACGGTGTTCATTCTTAACACTTCCACATCAAGAATTAAACTATTGACAGTTAGCTCTTTCACAGAGGAACAGTAGAAGAACCTGAGGTTCCTTGTTCAACCAAAACAGCAAAGCAAACTTTTCAAGCAACGGCATGATTCCGTCCCCCAGGTAGAAACCTCAAGAGTGTTAAAACCCCTTTTCTTGATACACTGAATGGGCACTCAATCTTCATTTGCTGTTATGATAAACGCCACTCTTCTGGGAAGATGCTCCACTAGATTCTGTGGAGATTTGTGTAAGATTCATTCAGCTGCATTGAGTAAAATCAGGTGTTGATGTAGGTGATTTGAGAAACCCAGCCAATTTGTACCAAATGGTTTGAGGTCAGAGATCTAAAGAAGGCCACATAAGATCTTCCACCACATCCCATGTAAAGCATATCTTCATGAAGTGGGTCTCCTTAAAACTTCTTAAAAGATCATGCTGCCACATCCGAAGATGTCCTACAAAACTCCAAATGTGTGTTTAGAGAAGAACCCTTTGGAAAGTCCCAATATTTTGTTCCATATAGTGTAAATTCATGCATGGTTCATGATGTTAGTGTTCATAAGGAACCTAAGACTGGTATCTCGATGCAAAGCCAACGAAACGTTATATTAAAGATGCACACGAAGCAGCTACTGATACGATATACCCCATTCCGATTCCGATTCAATTCAACACAGTGATTCAGTGGAGAAAATACAATGCTCTGCAATTCAGTATGGTACTGTACAGATAGTTCACTTATATTTCTTTGGTTTAGACAGACAGGAAATCATCAATTTACTTAAGAGCCTTCTGACTTCTAAAACATGGCCCTTCACCGACACGCCTTCGTAGCCCATAAGAAAAAATAGTAAATAAAACCAGACGTTCATTTCCTGTTCTGTCTCCAGGAAGATGCAGCTCTACCTCTGCCATGTAAATCTATATTATATGTGACTCTAAGGACACGCTTCGGTCTCCTTAGCGTAGATGCATGAAATTCATGTAGCAGCAGCGGTGCTGAAAGAACATAGTAAATATTGTTTACAAAGTATTGGTCACTCTCTAAATAATAAAAGTATAGTAGCAAACTAGCTACTGGAGAGAAACACCTGGTTTTGTTTAGCAAATCTACTTACGCGAGTCCTGAGTGATTGGATTCAGTAACGTGATCGATTTATTAGCCTAACAAAGCAGCCGTGTAGCCTCCTACTGTGAGAGCACCTGAAGCTCGTGTGGTCTTACCTTATCAGATAGCAGCAGAACAGGAGGCTGAGAATGAACACGAAGATGGCGGTTCCGAACACCACGATGTAGATGTTGAGGGGGAGGTTCTGAAATCCTATATTCGGCATCCTGATACTGTCGTGCTGGAAATCCGAGGGCATGGATGTCCTGGTGGAGGGGACAAGAGAAAACAAAGTCGTGTTAGAGATGTTTTGTTTCTCTCCCTGGGTGGTTTGTGTTTGTGGAAAAAAAGTTCTTTCAAATGCTAGGTTTGGAGAATGTAGATCGCAGGTGAGTGTAGGACGCTAGCATGGTCGGCTCGATTATGCTAATCAGCTGTTACATTTACACACAAGGAGAAAAACGACGGTAAAGTGTCAACAAATTTACATAGCGAATCTAGCTCGCATTAGTTTTAGACGCTAGCTAAAATCCTAGACATCTGGATTACTCATCGTTTTTTAGCGTTATTGCATTTTCATCATCGGAAGTGAGTAGAAAAGGTTTCGCCAGGGCATGACACGTCTTATTAGCGAGGCTAAATGTCAGCCGAGGTACCGCGAGGGAGCGAGCGCCCTTTCCGAGTCGCAGCCGTGAATAAGACCGGAAACGTGTTACAGCTTCATTGCCACTTCGGTGCTTTCAGACATGATGCAGCCCGCTTCCTTTTTATGCTCATCGTCTGTCTCCATAACAACAATTACCACTACAGTAGCGCAGAGACAAGACGGTCATCACTGTGTTTGTGTGTGTGAGCAAACCCGAGAATCTCAGACAGACTTTGGTTAAGTGAGTGTCTCTGCAGCGAAGGGGTTTGAGAAGCCTGTAGGAGTCATTACGCAGCGCATACACCCTGCCGTCTGTGGGAAAATTGGTGTTAGGCGATTGTCCTTGAAGATTCAGCTGTTTCACTTGCACTCGCCGCCTTCTCTGAACGGTTTCCATATATAGATTGGGGCTGATTTTGATGGAAGCAAAACACAGGGACTTTCTTTGCTGTCGTTTGGGGTAGAGTTGGACTTATTCAAATGCATCTGGTCAAGATGGCAGTAAAATCATTGAGCACTGGTGTGAAGAAACCGATAATCAAGAAAGCAGACAACAGTGTAGGCGCCTGCATAGAACAAGACGTGGTGCTGAAGTTTCTTGTCAAACGAAGACTTCGAGCACAGTAGGGTGACGAGACGCTAAGCCGCAGTAATACTTTTAAAGGTGTTGACGTTTTAAAGATGTATATTCGTCAGGGACGATCCAAGTCATTGTGGTTCCCTGATGATAAAGTGAAGCAGGAATCTTATACGCTGAATCTTTTCCAGGTGCTGGGATGAATGTATAAATATAGCGGGGGAGTATGTTGAAAAAAACCTCGAAAGTCCCGGATTCACTTGAACACTCCTGGTAGGACACTGTACCCTTTAAAAGCCAATATGTTCAGAGAACATTAATTCCAAGGCAGTTGTAGCTGAATGGTAAGGGTGCTGGGTTACTAATCGGAGGGTCAGGGCTTCAAGCACCAGTATTGAAAAGCTGCAACTCTTAAGGCCCTTGAGCAAGTTCCTTAACTCACTCTGCTCCAAGGGCACTGTATCGTGGCTTCCTCAAATCACTGGAATTATGTGAAGAAAGAATTTTAAACCTGGAACGTTTCTTTAGTGGAGGCAAGACCAAGCGATGGTGAGAAGGAAGGCACCAAGTGACAAAAAAAATGGAAAAAAAAACAAAGGAGCCTATAACCAAAAATATGACTCGTATCTAAAATGCAGTGTTTCCTCTAGGGGCAGTTCACACGCTCCAAATTACTCCCTTGTGTGTAATATGTACTTAATGAGTCCCTCAAAATTGCTTTTGGCATTGACAGATGACCCCTTTCATGATTTTCCAGTAGCATTGAGAGTGTCATACTTGGTATAGACTGTATAGATAAAGAATTACCAATCAACCAACCTCCCATACAAACATACACAAACACACACACCACAAGATAGTAAAAAAAATTGAAAGTCTTTTCTTACTGTACAAAAGTGTGGTAAAACCTAATGAGGCATTTTCTTCTCTGTCACTGGGACTATTTTGAAGAAAAAAAAAACGTGAAGAATCCTGCTGGCTAGTGGCACATAAATAAAAAAATAAATAAAGACTTGTGTCTAAACACATCCATAAATAAAAAAAGGCGCTGTTTAAAGAATAATACAGGTTGTATAGAGTTTAAACACACTCACAGCCATAAGAACAGTTGTAATAGTTTACGTATAAGCTCTATAGCATGTGCTTTGTAAACACTGGTGGATCTCGGTTGACTGGATTTTGACGGTTAAGTCCTGGAGCTAAACAAGACCCGAATTTAGCTTGTCAGTCGTTAAACAATCTGATCTCTAACTCGAAGTTTGTTTTCATCTCGTATCAGCGGTTGTAAAACAAAGTTCGATTTGCTGCCGAATTCTCCTGAGGCACATGTAAATACAATAGAAGCTTTGGGTACAGACTGTATGAGCAAAATTAGCACAGCTAATACCCATGCACATGCAAAAAAAAGAAATAACATTGAGAAGTCTTGGCAAACCGCAACACAGCGTGAAAAGATAAAAAACTGGTAACAAGTTGGGAAAAAAGATAGCTGGAGATGAACAAGTTCAAGGCCTCAATTTTTTGGATGTTTACTGAGTTTCTAAGCACCTCTATCTTAGTAGTTCCATCCAAGTTCAAATCAAAATCAGGGGTTCAAGAGTTGGTTAAAGTTCAACCTGGTACAGGTTATATGTATATGGGACATACAGATGTACCATATCAACACTAACATGGAACCTACACGTGGATGTGGTGCCGGTCTATTACAACAACCCAAAAAAATCCACAAACATAGCTAATAATTGTCTTGTCCCATCATTTGATCAAGATCCTTCTTCTTCAGAATGGAGCCTGTGCCAGGAACACTGGTCAAGAGGTGGGAATATGCCGTGGATGGTGAAACAGTCAAGGCATTACGAGGCAACATGCACGCCCAGTCACATCATCGCTCATACTTGGAGGCAGGTACGTTTTCAAAAGAAACCGAACAGGAAACCCAGTGTAGAGAAGTTTTCTTCAAGTTCCTGGCTCCCTGAAAATGTTCCTGTGGTAAAAACACAATCCTGGTACATCACGTGCCCTTCTTATAGCTTGATATAACAGAGTGGCGTACCAGAGTCAAGGAATCGTACCGTCGTAGGTGTGTTTAAACCACAGCAATCATTTCAGGAATGTAGAAACGTTGCTAAAACGTTAGATTTTCAAGGTCGACACAGGTTTCTAGGTTTTCAGCTGCACGAATTCCTTTAGATTCTTTTTACATTTGTGGAACAAGCCCTAGTTGAAACAAAACGATTGCAAACATATTAACTACTTGCTAGCTAAAGATTCTTTTTTTTTTACAACCGACTCAATTTTTTTAACCAAGCCCTAGAGCTGATTTTCTAATAGGTTTCCTGGAAATATGACTCTAGAACTAAAGTCCTCTGATGAAAAGTATCTCAAGTTGGCCTATTTGGTGTTGGTTCCTATCAGTAGTCTAACATTTCCCAATTTTAAGTTTCATGTCCACCTACACCAGGTATTCTAGGTTCTTGATTGCTTCGTGGACTTTTTACCTGAGGTTGTCAAGGGCTGCTATGGGAAGCAATTTTATATATAAAGTTCAATATAAACTACAACATCATTGAAACGAAGAGGAAGGTGAGACATGCTGGCGAAGCACCATTAGCCACCGGCATCATGTTTCCAAACCCCTATGTTTCTGTCTTCATCTGTTATTTCTGTAGCCAGGCATGAAAAGTCAATGCCACTCATAATGTAAAACATTAAATGGTTTAGAAGGTCAGGGTTAAACCAGTTGATCGTGTGGAAGAAACTTGCAGCAAAGGCTCGAGTAACTCATTGCCAAAGTAAATGACAGATCCTTTTCTATCCTTGGCTTTGTTTTTATTTCTGCCCTCAGGATTTAGCAAGCCTCGATCCTGCTGCGGCTTACAATCACGACTACAAAGCCACTTTTGAACTAGATGTCGAGCTATTCACTTTCAAATCCAAAGATGCCGGAAATACCCCTGAAAAACGGTACTTTCTCAGTCTGTTCGGCGTCCTTTTGATCCTCAGCTACAGGTTTCGTTCTTTTTTCGGGTTTCGCTCTATTTGCCTGGCTGTTCTCACTGCCATCTTCTCACCACCAGACACATTGTTCCTTCCTCAACTCCAGGACTGATAACATTAGCAGTGGCAGTTCGTTCTCAGTAGGTGCGATGAGTCACTTTCTCTCACGCTTCCTCTAGATGCTTTGTGGGGGTGGTCCTTTCAAAAAAAAGACTTCATGTTCTTAATTTAATGCCTTATTCATTGGAGATCACTTTGAGTATAATCAGCAAGCAGACGTTAGGGAAAACCCCTAACTCGGTTTGTAAAGCGAAAGAACAGTTTTCTAGCCAAGTCCTTTTGAAATTGAGCCCTCGTTTTATTTATTTTATCCTCCTCCTCCTCCTCTTTCTTCTCCTCACCCATTTCTTTGCTGTATTACATAACAGACCGGTGCTGCTGCGATACCACATTCCGACATATGAACGTGATCTACAAAGCATGTCCCACAAGTCCCGAGTCACTGTGCTTTCTATAAACAATACCACTGTTTCACACTAACATAGAGGGAAAAACCCCTTTAGTCCAGACAGACAGAGTCAAAACAAGCCCTTGAGGTCCTAGTGTTGAGGTACGAACTGCCCCCAAAAAAACCCCAAAGAAAGTACCTTGTGGTTTCCTCAGATAGAGAAGGGGAAGTGCTCAAGTGGATACTCTGTAATACTACTCGGATATCATGTTTACAGCTGGAGTAATGTGGAATCCTGGATTCTGATTGGTCAGACGTTTCTATAGTAGCAGCTCTGACAGAAGTCACCCCAGGTTTACATGAATGTAGCACTGTTTCTATAGCAACATACTATAAAATGTAGCCTTATCGAGTATATAGTTAAACTGTTGTGGTCTAGTAGAACTCAAACACTCCAGGATAATAATCGATGTTCTGGTAGTAAAAGTAACACCGCTTCGTTGCCCCAGCCCATCATTGATTATTTTCCTCTAACGACACAACAGCAAGTGTTTTATCACCTACTTAATGACCTGCTGGTGATCTATTGTCAGATCCAAAAGCAGCTCAGGAGAATTTTCAGCACTTCCCTCCATTGATTCCACCATTTTTCGAAGATGTTCCTCAACATCCGTTAACAAACAGGTGTATCAAGTAAAAGACGATGTGGAGTATAACCGCGCCCTGCTAGCCAGAACTCTTTGCTAATGGGTTTGCGTTATTGCTACTTCCAAAAGTATTGGAACGCCAGTCATAGATGGTTCTTCCCAAACTGTTTCCACAAACAATTGTATAGAATGTCTGTGGATGCCTTAGCATGAAATTCTCCCATCACTTTAACTAGGGTTCCAATAAACCTGTTCCACCATGAAGATATGCTTTCCATGGCTTGAAGTGAAAGATCTGCTATAGAGCTCCAACCCTATTAAACACCTTTTGGGATGAATTAGAACAACACCCGGGGCCTCCATAACTCCACAAAATCTGGTAAAACATCGATGGAGCCGATCGAGACTAAATGTGGAATAGGATGTTCAAAAAAACACATACGGTCAGGTGTCCACACACTTTTGCCCATTTGGTGTTGGGTAAATGGCATAATATGATATAAAGATTAATTCATTTGTCATGAGACACCAATAAACAGTAGCACCATGTGTTCACCAAAAATGCATTAATAATACACAAGGGGAAAAAAATAAAAAAATACAATCATTAATATTTATATATAAAATATTCTGGACAATGAATATAAATATTAAAAATACACTGTATATAATGATAAATTTATACCATATGCCCATTTATCAGAAAATGTCTACCGCGACATAATTTTGCTTCTTCGAGCACCAACATCTGACTGAAAAAATAAATAAATAAATAAATAAAACAAACCAGAAAGTCCAAACCCAAGGCTGGAAACAGTTTATGTGGTTAATATAACCTCAGGCTGTCTCTAATTATTTATGAATCAGAAAAGAAAAATCTGTCTGGACCGAAAAAAAAAAAAAACAACAACAAAAAAACAACAAAAAAACAAGGAAAAACAACAAAACCAGCAGTAAGACAGCTGAGCTTTAGTCTCAGAGTCACGAATTCTCTCTGACCTTTAACGTGTTCCTGCTGCTCTCGCAAAAAATACAATCATTAAAACGCCTTTCACTCGGAACACTTTAGTTCTCCACAGTGTTTTTCCCATGATAATACAAATAAACACCAGCCGCCTGACTAGACACCATGAGGCGTACACACACACACACACACACACACACACACACACACACACACACACTTGTCCTTAACTTGACGTCCCTCTGGACATTTTTTATCCGTAAATGCTTCAGTTCCTCAGAAATATAGACATTGCTATAGACTCTGTATCCGCCATCTTGGTTGCAAAAGTATTGGCGCACTTGACTTTTCCAGCCATATCAGGTTATTCCACAAACTCTCCAGTCTTTGGGTGCGTTAGCATAAAAATTTCCCTTCAGTTCAGCCTGGAGACCTGTTCCAGCAAAGCAAAGCAAAGCCATGAAGATACGCTTTTCATTGGTTAGAGTGGAAGATCTCCTGCTACAGAGCTCTCAATCGTATTGGGATGAATGTAAACGCTGACTGCACCTCGGGCCTCCTCACATCACCTACATCAGTACCTGACTTTACTAACACCTGTGTGAATAAATAAATCTCCACAAATCTTATTTAAGCTTACTATAAGAGTAAATAGGAACTAAAGGTGAAACGGGATGTTCTAAAAGAAGCACATACCCGTCAATGCTCAATGCCTTTTTTGTCTTTAATGTAATTTATATATATATATATATATATATATATACACATGTGTGTGTGTGTGTGTGTGTGTGTGTGTGTGTGTGTGTGTGTGTGTGTGCTCTTAGACTGTTGAGGAGGCTTATAAGACACAGGGAGCAGAAGGAAAATAGCAAGTGGAGTGGAAATACATACAAACAATAATAATATAAATAACTAAATACATTTCTAATTACTTAAAAATAACTAAATCAAAAGAAAAAATGTATGACTGAAAAATACTACGTTAATATTTTTATTAATTAATCGATCGTAACAATTCTGCATTCAAATGCTTTTTTTTTAAATAAAAATCGAGCTGAAAAAAAGGAAAAATAATTTAATGTAACTATTAAATTTAATTAACTGCTTCAAAAAGAATGAAAGAATATATATATATATATATATTTTATAGTAAAAAAGGCAGGACTTTTTTTTTTTTTCTCTTTTAACATTTTTTCTAAAATAACTTTCTTCTCTGGAGGTTTTCTCCCCACCCACCCCCTAAAAGCCAAGAGACTCCATGTGGGGTCATGACCTCCGGCTTAATGTTTCACCGCCTTTAGGTCGTAACACGCCATTCTGGGCTAGGAAGAAAAAAAAAAAACACAAACACACACACACACACACACACCCTCCCAGACTTTCTCTTGATCCCCGAGTTTAGGGAGTAACGTAAAATCAAAATGGCCGCTCACGAGAGTTTATCAACACGAGTATTCGCTTCAGATCGATCAACACCGACTTCCTGTGGGGAGGAAAATATCCATCAGTTGCTCCTCACAGTGAGCTCGCTAGCTTCTTACTGACAAAACGTTGAGGCAGCTGTCATTTTTTTCACCCCCCACCCCCCTTTGTAGCTCAAACACACATCTTTCATCATGTTTGCACTTTGTTTAACACGTCCCTCCTCTCTGAACCTACACAACAGTTCTTGTAGATGTCAGACCCGATCCCTGGAACAATCCGGGGACCGGGGAATTCCGATTAGACCAGCAGGTCATGACATCTGCTTCGGCCTTTTTTCCGAAGAAGTTCAGTCACAGACTCACGATTTATTTCCTGATGACCGAAACCTACAGGAAGTTCAAAACCAACGAGTAGCGGGTTTGAGATTTCGCTTTGGAAAGGTACCAAAGATTTACTCGAAATACAAATGGGAGGAAGTTACGGCTGGACGTGGGAATTGCGTAATTGTGTATTATTAGGGTAAATAGTGTCACGTTATTGGCAAAACACAAAGAATTTTTAGACTGTTGAGGCTGATTTGACAGAGGAGTGGAAAAAAGAGCAAAGGGAGTGGAAATATAAGCAAATGTTAGTAATATAAATAAATAAATAAATAAATAAATAAATACATTCTTATTTGAAAAAAAAAAAGCTGAAAAAAATGTATGAAAAAATATTTGATAGGAAAAAAAAATGTCTTCAACAATAATTTCTATTTTTATTTACAATTATGAATTAATTTAATTACTTTACTTATCAATTAATTGCTACAATTCTGCAAAAAAAATAAAATAACGTTAATAACAATTATTTTTCATTTATTTTATTTTTTTAAATCAAACCTAACTATATAAAATAACAATATTAAATATATGCATATGAAAAAAAACATTTTACTATTTAGAAAAAAAAAAATTTCCATTCCCACATTTAATTCCAGTTAAAGAATTTAAAAAAGGCAAAAAAATTACATAAAAAAAAAGTATTATGTTATTTATCACGATATTAAATGTCATGCGGCCCCTCCTGCCAGTTTGATATTCAAAGTCTCGTTTCAGTGTGTGTGTGTGTGTGTGTGTGTGTGTGTGTGTGTGTGTGTGTGTGTGTAGGTGTGTGTGTTTTTTTCTGCTTTTGGCTGCAGCCGTTCGACTTCCAGCCAGAGAGCGGAGGAACAAAGGAAGCTCGCTGAGTGTGGAGTGGAAATTTCCACTCTCTGCTCGGGCCCCAGTTCCAACCCTGAACTGCGTGAACATTTGAAACCTAATACAGCAGAAGGTCGCCAGTAGAAGGGCCTGGGGGTCTTCAGAATTTGAGTCTTGTGCAACGTGTGGAGTGGAGCTGTAAATAATCCCCGTGTTTATTTATAGAAAATCCAGCAGTGTGCATGAAGATCAACTGATATCATCGAGCTGGAGTGGAGATCTTCAGCGTCTGCTTTTAAACAGAATACTATCTCTACACCATCCTCTAAATGTGTGTGTGTGTGTGTGTGTGTGTGTGTGTGTGTGTGTGTGTGTGTGTGTGTGTGTGTGTTGTTTTTGTTTTGGTTTCATGGCAATCATGGAATTTTACAAAAAAAATCAGTCAAAACAGCTGTAAAACTGAAACCAAAAGCATCTCCACATGTTCCTTGGGAATTTATTCCACGTTTCAGTTCACTTTCAACCCTTAAAGTCGAAATTAAAAATATGAGACTGTTATGAAAGAATTCGTCTCTGCCAAATTTACACAGTCCCATTTGCTCTTCTAATATCCTCCACGCTTCTGGGAATGTTCCACTAAATTTTGTGGAGATTCATTCACCTACAGGGGCATTAAGATACTGATGTAGGGTGAGGAGATCTGGGGTGAGGAGGTCTGGGGTTAGGAGGCCTGGGGTGAGGAGATCTGAGGTGAGGAGGCCTGTGGTGAGGAGATCTGAGGTGGAGAGCGCCGGAGTGAGGAGGTCTGAGGTGAGGAGATCTGAGGTGAGGAGATCTGGGGTAAGGAGGTATGAGGTGAGGAGGTCTGAGGTGAGAAGGTATGAGGTGAGGACTTCTGAGGTGAGGAGGTCTGAGGTGGGGAGAACCGGGGTGAGGAGGTCTGAGGTGAGGAGGTCTGATATGAGGAGGTCTGAGGTGAGATGTTCTGTAGGGTTGAGGTCAGAGTTCTATTTTAGATCGTATTTAAAGTCTAAATGAAGTGTGTGACTTTAATTAAAAAAAAACCTAATAAATAAAATAATCTGACTGCTTTCCTTTCTTTTGCAGGAGTGGATGGATGGATGGATGGATGGATGGATGGATGGATGGATGGATGGATGGATGAAAATAATGGGTTTATGGATTGATAGATGATGGATGGATGAAGGAATAAATAAATAGATGGATGAATTAACTGATAAATGCAAAAATAGGTGGATGAATGGATGGAAGGATGGATGGATTAATTCATATATCAATGGAGAAATGGATGGATGAAAATAATGGATGGATGGACGGACGGACGGACGGACGGACGGTTGGTTGGTTGAAAATAATTAATTGATTTATGAATGGATGGATAAATAAATAAATAAAAGGGCAGATGAATAAACGTATAAATGAACAAATGGACAGAAATGTATAGGTGGATGGATGAATAAATGGATGGACAGATGTATGGATGAAGTCACAGTGGAACATGACCTGAAATGTGTCCAATCTCAGCACTGTGTGTTCAGGTATGTAAATTGTCTACCGTGTGTGTGTGTGTGTGTGTGTGTGTGTGTGTGTGTGTGTGTGTGTGTGTGTGTGTGTGTGTGTGGAAGGGAGAGGAGTGCTGGTCAGATCTTGGTGCGTCTTGTCTCTAAACTGAAACGCAAACTCTCGATGACACAAACACACTGTAGAAATGGCAGAGGCAGCTGTTCCCTCAGCCTGGATTCCTTCCACACACTGATCCCTCTCTCTTTCTCTTTCTCTCTCTCTCTCTCTCTCTCTCTCTCTCTCTCTCTCTCTCTCTCTCTCTCAACCCCTTCTACTCACAAACACACCATCACATCAGCTAATGCTAGCATACCACACACACATTTACTAGCTACCTAAGTACCTACAAGATTTATTAGAAAAGGTTGCATGTGACCAACTGGAGATCAACCAGAGCATCCTTGAAGCAGATCAGCTGTTGCTTATCTTAGAAACAACACACACACACACACACAAACACACACACACACACACACACACACACACACACACACACACACACACACACACACACAGTGCTAATGTTTATCTGGCAGCGTTCTGCTAACAGACAACTGATTAAGTGAAAGTTTATGAGTAAGGAACAGAAGAGTCGAGCTCATCAGTAGGAGCGTACGCTCGGTTCGGGTTCTCCACTCGGTTCTCCGCACTGGCAGAGGATTCAGCTCCTGGAGATAAGCTCCTGAAGTGGCTCGCCTGATCAGTCGATATTGTTACTTTATTAAACCACCTGCGCTGCAGGCCACTGCATTCACAACCTTCTCAAAGTCTGTTAGATATTAAAGATACAAACGTCAGATATTTTACCACTGTCAGCGTCTGTCTCTACGTCTGTCCCTCTGTCTCTCTCTCTCTGTCCATCACCTTGTGATTTTTATTGTCTTTATCTGTCTGTCTGTCTCACAGTCTTTCAGTTTAGTCTCACTGTCTCTCAAGTCTGTCTGTTTGTCTTACAGTCTTTCAGTTTAGTCTCACTGTCTTTTAAGTCTCTGTTTGTCTCACTGTCTTTCAGTTTAGTCTCACTGTCTCTCAAGTCTGTCTGTTTGTCTCACAGTCTTTTAGTTTAGTCTCACTGTCTCTCAAGTCTGTCTGTTTGTCTCACTGTCTTTCAGTTTAGTCTCACTGTCTCTCAAGTCTGTCTGTTTGTCTCACTGTCTTTCAGTTTAGTCTCACTGTCTCTCAAGTCTGTCTGTTTGTCTCACTGTCTTTCAGTTTAGTCTCACTGTCTCTCAAGTCTGTCTGTTTGTCTCAATGTCTTTCAGTTTAGTCTCACTGTCTCTCAAGTCTTTCAGTTTAGTCTCACTGTCTCTCAAGTCTGTCTGTTTGTCTCACTGTCTTTCAGTTTAGTCTCACTGTCTCTCAAGTCTGTCTGTTTGTCTCACGGTCTTTCAGTTTAGTCTCACTGTCTCTCAAGTCTTTCAGTTTAGTCTCACTGTCTCTCAAGTCTTTCAGTTTAGTCTCACTGTCTTTCAGTTTAGTCTCACTGTCTCTCAAGTCTTCCAGTTTAGTCTCACTTTCTCTCAAGTCTTTCAGTTTAGTCTCACTGTCTCTCAAGTTTGTCTGTTTGTCTCACTGTCTTTCAGTTTAGTCTCACTGACTCTCAAATCTGTCTGTATCTGTCTTTCATCCACTTTTGTTTCTGTCTATCTCTCACTTTCTTACATGTCTGTTTGTCTTTCTGTCAAATTTGTCTCTCTGTCACCTGTTTATGAATCTCAGTCTCTTTTTCTGCATCTGTCTCTCACATCTGTCTGTCTCTCACATCTGTCTGTCTCTCACACTCATATGTATATTTTTCTGTCTGTCTTTCTATCCGGTTCTTTATGTCTATAGAAGTTGGACTTAGAAGTTCTACAGAAAGAGAAAACCTTTAAATGGACTGGACGTCAAATGACAAAAGCTTGGTGGGAAAAGTTCAGCCTAAATAAATTCATTATAGAAGTTTAATGAAGGGCAAATCCACTCAAAAAGTTATTCACAGGTTGTAGCTTTCTAACGAGCGAGAAACTTGGAGATAAACGTCCTCAAAGAGTCATCAGATATAAACCATTTAAAAGATTCGGTGAACTGTAGATCGACACTGGGGCTGTTCTTCAAGGGTTCTTCAAGTGTTGTAGCTTCTTACAAGGGTTCAATTTTGAGCCATTACTCGAAGAGAAAACATAGTGGTAACAAGGATTAACACTTCAAAAGGGGTTCCTCAAGGGTTCTACCTAGAAACTGTATGGAAACTTCTGAAAGATCTGGAGATCTTCTGAAAATGGTCCTTTTTACTAAGTAGATGTTCACTTGCTAATGTTGGTCTATTTAGAATTTTTAGTAAAAGGGAAATTAATGCTGTAATGATCACAGGTTCCTCGAGGTTTCTTCAGGTGGCTATTTGACCTATATCTCTTTAGATTACAGTTTAGAACATTGATAAGAAAAACTGTGGATGGTGATGATAGGAGGGTTCCTCTAAGGTTGGCCAGAGAGCTTTAAGATCTGAATTTCTATGATTGTTCTAGAGCTAAGAGCTTTACTGACTCGGTTCCTCTAGGGTTCTTTAAACACCTTTGTGCTTTCTGTTTATGCTATGAGCAGTTTTGTCATCACTTGGGGTCGAGGAGACCATCAAGAAGATCCGTAATAGATTTTCATTGGTCAGAAGTCAGACCTGACTTGCTACCTCTAATCGCACCAGCACTAACGCCTCCTGCCTCCTCGTTATAAACAGCAGAAAGTGAAAAGATGTGTCTAATTTCCGTGTCATCGCCATGGTTCTACACAACATCAACAATGTTCTCACATCCTGCTACAACGTCAACAACATACACAACTCCACATGTGGCCAAAGTGTGGCGTTACTAATCCTGAGCAGATCACAGGAGAATGTGTGGAGCTAAGAGGTTTAGGCCGGAGTTGTAAAACACATCATGGACTGACGAGGCTGGATGAATGAATCGCTCTGGAAGAGTGAGGAGTGTGAAGGAAGAATGGATGGATAAAAGGATGAATGAAACGAGAAAAAAACAATGTTACGTAAACAGAATGACACATTTTTGAGCCCATCCAAACCAGGAACTTTGATTTGTTTTGTTTTTTGTTCATCTCGCACGTGGACCTTTTTGAGAAACAGGGTTCCTCAAGCATTCTTTAGAAGAGTTTCTGATTGCGTGTCATAATCTTTTAACGTTCTGCCTGGAGGTTCCTGCAGAGGAACAAACCAAAGAGCACAAGAACTAAAGGAATCAAGAAGCTGGACTAGATGAGAAGGTGGAGACAGTGGATGAGAAGGTGGAGATGATGGATGAGAAGGTGGAGACAGTGGATGAGAAGGTGGAGATGATGGATGAGAAGGTGGAGATGGTGGATGAGAAGGCATGCATGTTGGGGAATAGAGCTATCCTGTAACAGGAGAAGCGCGCAAGGGAACGCGGTGCCCAAGATTACGCACCCGTAATAACGCGCAATAATAACGTTATTAATAACGCGTAACGACGCGGTTCGGGGCAACTGGAAACGTTGTCTGGACACACACACACACACACACACACACACACCTACCCCTTTTCTTGTTCTTCTTCTTATTATTCCTCCTCTTCTTTTAGATCCCTTTCTTCTTTCGATCCGACGCTGCGTGTCGAAAAGCCGCACTCGCGCGATTTACGGATGCGATCTGACGGTCGGTTGCGTGTGCGAGCGCGCGTGTGCGCGCGAAGAAGGGGGGGGGGGGGCGGGCGCGCGCTCCCCGTTGAACGTTACGGGGGAAAAAAAACGCGGTGCGCGTTCACGTAGCGTCTATTTCCCCAGGAGCGATACAAGAAATCGTTATATTAATAGGAGTGTGTGTGTGTGTGTGTGTGTGTGTGTGTGTGTGAGGAGGACAGAAAGGTCGCAGTTCTCGGAGCTCCCTTGCACTTCAGAAAGGAGTCAGGGGGGAAACACACACACACATACACACACACCCCTACACACCCCTACACACACACATGGGTCTTGTCTGTGTTCCGGTGCGGCGACGACAACGTTTTCTGCACGTAGCACGCGCACAGCGTCCCACCCTCATGTTTCTGCTATGCGGCCCGGGAGCGCGCACGGGGGTGGGGACACACACACACGCGCGCGCGCGGAACGAGTTTTGGGACCGGGAGGACGAGCGGAGTGGTGGGTGGGATTTTTTTTGTGAGCGCGCAGGAACGGAAACACACACACACACACACACACACACGAGAGACCACGTTCCTGGGTACGGGGGTTCACGACTTCCGTGGACGGTGCGTGGAGCATCCTCCGGTCCATGTGTCACGTGACCTCCTTTTTTAATCTGGGTTTGAGAAACGTCACAATGTTTTGCTGAAATATAAATGACATCATCAAAAAGCGCCTGTTAGAGAGAGAGAGAGAGAGAGAGAGAGAGAGAGGGTTATACTGGGTATTATTATTATTATTATTATTATTATTATTATTATTATTATTATTATTATTACTACAACATACCATTATTAATACTAACATCCAACAAACAAATAAACATACAACTATTTTTTTTAATGCCGCAAAGAGCATCTACATGCACAAACCAATGCTTAATATTTAAATCAAATAATTAAAAGTACAAAAAAATTATAAATGAATTTATTTTAAATGCAGACAAAATAGTGTTGTGGAGAACACTGGCAAAACCCTGCATCTCATTACAGCAGAGACACGTAGTGTTATTACATATGAATAAATAAATAACAAAAAAGAAGAGAATATTACTAAAGTGGAACAATTATGGGTAAATGTTATATTTCACAATATTTATTTATTTGTTTGTTTTCAGAAAACTGTATATTCAATGTATTTCTTGCATTTTTACAAATGCTATTGCGGTGAGTGGACGCTAGGGGGAGTGTTCAATACACACAATTTGATTTGTCCTCTTACATTGAATATACTATAAGGCCAAAAGTATTGGGACATTCGACTTTTTCCCAGCGTTATGTGCTTCTTCCCCAAACACAAGCTTGGAGAAACCTGTTCATTCTAGATCTACTTTCCATAGTTTGGAGTCTCCTGCTATAGAGCTGGAACCCCTGCAGAACACCTGTGGGATGAATTGAAAAAGCACACCAGGCCTCCTCAGCTCAGCACATTGTGGCCGAACGAATCTCACACAAATCTCCCAAAAATCTAGTGGAACATCTTCCCAGAAAAGTGGAGCTTCCTATTAAGAGCAACTGAGGACTTTTATGCATGTAGTGCATCGATTTGAAACCAGTCCAGCCTTCATAAAAAAACATGGAGATGTTGATCATCAGGTTGATCCTCATCTTTATTCAAAAGCCGGAGCACACAACCGGTGTAATCGTTTCAGGAAGTTACCAGTGGGAGGAAATGGAGGACACACACGGTGTAGATGTGTGCCAGGGCATGCCAATGAGCCGACCGTGACAGACGTGCATTGTGCGAAGGCCGAGTGGGTGGCGTCACGTGACCTCGTGAATGAGAAGATGAGGGTGGAGAAGGAGACAAAGTCGTGAAGGTTTAAGGATAAGAGTGGCATTTGGGGCAAGGGGGCGAGGGGCAAAGTCGGGGGGGGGGGGGGGGTGGCGTGGAGAGTGCACACACATGCCCATCAACGTCTCGCCTCGCTGTGATTGACAGGACGCATCAAGTTGGCCCCTCCCACCTAATTTCCCAGTTTTTTCTAGAAATCAGGTTTGAAAATAAAGCTCTGTGGAGATGCTCAGTTCTCGGAACAAAGTTTTGAATTTATGATCCTTTAATGATCCAGCTCTCAGCAAGGCTCTGGATTCGTCCGGATTCGACCTCCTAGAAATGATTACAGCATCTTTCTTTACAACCTTGTGTATTATCCTGGACAAACCCATTTTCACCAATTTCCTCCAATTGACACCGAATTTTCTTTTTACACGTTCTTATGAAAGATGTTTTATATAAGATGCCATCTGTCGGAATAACGGTGAAGAGTTGTGTTTTATTTTGTCCGAGCAAATACATTGGAAGCAGGACAAAGGCAGACATGTGATTCATTTCTTTTCATTTTACAGAAAAAAAGTATATATATATATATATATATATATATATATATATATATATATATATATATATAAGTGATTGCAGGGGGGAAAAAAAGTCTGAATCAGTCTTCATATTGATAATGAATAATGGGTTGATGATGAAGATGATGATGAGGGTCAGGGTGACGTGGCATGGGTTATGATGGTAATGGGTTGATGATGATGATGATGAGGGTCAGGGTGACGTGGCATGAAATCAGGTTCACATGAATGATTTCGGTCTCTCTGTTGCCCTCTAGTGTTTCAGATGTGACATTACAGAGGAAGGAAATAACGGTAATGGTTTTGTGCACCTCATCACTAATGTTGGGGAAAATCAACTAAATAAATGTATAGCATAAAAAAAGAAAAAAGAGAGAGAGAGAGTGATATTTGACTTAATGATATTAAACAGAAATTCCTCTTTATCCTTTGCCTTTTTCCTATTTCCTTTATTTGTTTGTTCATTTGTTAGCTTGTTTATCTGTTTATTTATTATTGAAATCATTTTCCTTTTGAATGTGAGGCTAACGACACCAGCAGGTAAACCTGTAGAAACTCGGGACGCTGCAGCGTTTGAAGGTTTCCTGCAGGCTGCAGCAAATCCCCTGCAGCTGACAGGTTGACACTCACCCACTGACACTGCATCGAGCTCCTGACTCTCTAACGTCTAATCTTTTGATCTCCTTCACATGTTAAATCCTGAAGCAGCCTGGAGCTGATTAACTGTTGAAAATGTTTAGAAGAAGCAGAAGAATCTAACATCATTCATTCCTTGCTGTGGTTTCAGGGTGAGACAGGAGAACCATCAGATGCTCCTGCTTGAATGTTCAGTAAGGAGGAGAATACAGTGTCCATACAGTATTTGGAGAACAGTATGTGGACACCTGACGTGCTTCTTTCTCAATACCATTCCACGTCTTCATTTGCTCTTATAATGATCTCCACTCCTCTGGGCAGATGTTTGATTGAATTTTTATGGAGATTTATGCAGATCCATTCAGCCACAAGGGTGTTAGTGAAGTCATGTACTGAGGTAGGTGAGGTGACGTGTCTGCCACATTCATCCAAATAGGGTTGGACCGCTTTAGCAGGAGAGCTTCTGCTTCTGATCTTCCAAACCATGGAAAGCAGATCATCATGGGGTTGGTTTTGTGCACAGGGGCATTGTCATGCTGGACCACATCCAAATACATCTGATACAATTGTGTGCCTCCAACTTTGTGGTAACTGCTTGGAGAAGAACCACAAATGGGTGGAAATCGACAGACAGACAGACAGACAGACAGACAGACAGACAGACAGACAGACAGACAGACAGACAGACAGATAGATAGATAGATAGATAGATAGATAGATAGATAGATAGATAGATAGATATTGTCCCTTTAAATGTCCTGGTGTGTCGTGTCCTCCATGTCTCCTGGTCCTCGCTGTTCATCGTCCTGACCTTTAAGCAATGAAGTCATAAACACAGAGTCGTTTCGTAACAGTAATGTGCTGCTGACTCGTGTTTACTTCAGAGCACTGACTAGTGTAAAATATCTCACACACACACACACACACACACACACACACACACACACACACACACACACACCTATAAACACATACAGACACATACACACACATACAGTACACACATTTACACCCCCACCCATAAACATACACAGAAATATGCAGACACACACACACACACACACACACACTTTTTTGGTACTGGAGTGCGTCTAAATTGCTCCCAAAAACTCCAACACTGTATTAATCATAATTGGATTTATTTATTGTGTGTGTGTGTGTGTGTGTGTGTGTGTGTGTGTGTGTGTGTGTGTGTGTGTGTAATTGTGTGAGGAAGGAGTGCTCCATGAGCAAACACTCTCCACACATCACTAAACACTAATCCACTTCAAATCCTTTTCGAGGCTCGGTGTATTTGCAATATATTTGCTGGTGTGTTTTTTTTATTATTCAGAGCTGAGACTCTGTTTCAAGTGTGTGTGTGTGTGTGTGTGTGTGTGTGTGTGTGTGTGTGTGTGTGTGTGTGTGTTTTGGAAATGTGATCTCTACTGTATGCCTCAGTAAAAACCTCCGTCTGGCATTAGAGCCGGTGTTACACTTACAGCTGATGGACTCGTAATGACACACACACACACACACACACACACACACACACACACACACACACACACACACACACACACACACACACACACAGACTTTACATTCATAGTTCTGAAAAAAGAAAAAAAAAGAAATCGCAAACACACATTGCGAATTCAGACAGTGAGCGTACACATTGATCTATTAGAAGGACGGACGGACGGACGGACAGACGGACGGACAGACAGACAGACAGACAGATAGACTAACTGTATTCTATCTATCTATCTATCTGTCTGTCTGTCTGTCTGTCTGTCTGTCTGTCTGTCTGTCTGTCTGTCCGTCCGTCCGTCCGTCTGTCTGTCTGTCCGTCTGTTTGTCTGTGTGTCAGATCTGCTGCTATAGAAAACCAACTACACCGACCATTTAGAAGGCAGTAAAGTAGCATCTCTAGTCTGAAGCTTCCTTCCCATGAGCCTCTGCTCAGGATGTGTGTGTGGTGTGTGTTATTACAAGCGCGCCTTCAGAGACACGGGGAAGCGACAGACGACTTGCCAACACCCTACAGATAAGAATAGAAGGGCAGCGAATAAATAGAAACACCCATATACACACACACACACACACCTACACACCTACACACCCACACACACACACACACACACACACACACACACACACACACACACACACACACATGTTTTGTCTGTACAGTGACTTCCTTCTGTTCACTATCATGAATTAAAAAAAATGTTCACATTAGATTACACACATCACACATTGCATCATAAAACTGACATAGCAGCATATAACCTTCATGACAGCTCATAACATCATATAACCTCTTCAAAACAGCATACTATATAACCACAATTATCTCTCATAGCAGCATATAACCTCCTCCATGACTCTTCATGGCAGCATATGACCTCCTCTATGACACCTAATAGGAGCATATAACCTCCAACATGACAGCTCATAACAGCCTATAACCTCCTTCAAAACAGCTCATAAAAGCATAGAACCTGTTCTATTACAGCTCACAACAGCATTTTATATTTTCTATGACATCTCATAGCAGTATATAACCTCAATGACAGCTCATAGCAGCATATAATCTACTTCAAAACAGCTCAAACCACCATATAGCCTCCTCAATGACAGATCAACGTAGCATATAACCTCTGTGACAGCTCATAACATCATATAAACTCTTGTACAGCTAAAAGCAGCATGCACTGTGTTTGAGCTAATTTTAGCAGACTCTGTGTGTGTGTGTGTGTGTGTGTGTGTGTGTGTGTGTGTGTGTGTGTGTGTGTGTGTGTGTGTGTGTGTGTGTAAAGATCTAAAAATACTGAGTACTCAGGCTACATTTGGAGACACTTAACAGTTGAAACGTTTGAGTTTGAAAACAAAATACAATCCCGTAACAAAATGGCGACCAGGAAGAGAAGGAACCGTTTCCATATGGATGTTATTTGTAATCATATTCTTATGTATAATGTTTCATTTGCCAGAAGAAACAGCAGGTTTGGTGACTGCTGTAATTTTCCTCTTTATTCCCCCAAATTATACTTTATCCCATTTCGCCCAATGGACTTGTGTGTATGGGTTTCCTGGCAACACGATGACCTTGTGCTGTCCTTTATCATTGTGTATTGTTCATACTACTACTACATTTACCACACACACACACACACACACACACACACACACACACACACACACACACACACACACTATTATGCAATGCAATACACTACATAATCCACTGTGACTCAGTATTTTGGCATTTTGTGCCTCCTCATGCCCAGTTAGTTCCTCAGAACACTTTCAAGATCTTAAAAAAAAAAATAAAGGATCAGGATCCAGTGCTGCTGAATTCTTGCTCTCGGTCACATCAGAGGGCGTCAACTCGATTGCAATTCTATATAGTGATACGCTGTTTCTATACCATGTTCCTTTTAGTGTTTGTGAAAGACGGTGAAGCCGTCACTTTCTAAACAGGGTTGTCAAGATTTATATTAACGTGAATTTATGGTTTGATTCTGGATTTAGTTTTTGCTCTGCTCTTCATTGAGCAATTTGCTGGCTTATGAATGTTTTGGACAGTTTTTGGATTTGGTTTTGTCTCTGCTCTGCCCTTTTTATTTGTGTTAAGACCCTGGACTGTTTTTCAGACTGTGTTTTTGCTTCTGCCCCCATTGCTCTGTCTGCCTGCTCTCTGATTTGACCTGTGTTTTCATCATACACCTGCTTGCATCCTGCTTTTGGGTCCTTCCCTTCCAGTCCCAACTACGTGCCCACTGACACTGTGATGGTGAGGCAGTCTGCTAACATCTACTCTCCTGGACTTCGTCTTACACAAGATCTGGTAGGAATAAAAATGTCAAATTGGATCTCCAGTCATTCAGTGTCCAATTGTTGAGTTTTTATGGCCTAGAAACCAGAAAATGCATGTTGGTGGTGTAAAATTTGGACAACAGTAATCTTTTTGGCCAGCTGGACGCTCCTCTGTAGCCTTCAAATGTCTCATTTGGTTGCTGATGAGAAAAACTGCATTGACAGCTCCTGTGTCCTGTTGATCTCAGGAACTTAAATATCTTCATTGCAGCCACTCTGGTGCTCAGGATGGAAAAAGGTGGAAGTGCTAGAAGGAGTTCACACTCATCTGAACCGTTACAAAATGTGACTGCACCAACTTTAACCTGATGCCGGGAGGTGGATTTATCACCATCGTGGATGAGGTCAATGGCCTCAAGACGTCCTGCTTCTTTGCAGTTTTTCAGTAACTCAGTAACTCAGTAACTTATTTCCTTTAATTAAGGGAGGCTGGTAAAGGGAACAAGTGTTTATAGCTGTTAAAAGGAAGCTGTTGAAGGAACATGAGTTTATATCTGCTTTGATGTAAGTTCTTGTGAAATTCTTCATAACATACCCCTTCGTGAGCTGGGTGGGTATCTATCTCGGTTACCACTGACCCAAAAAATATGTCCAGTACCTTGTAAAGTATAATCTGTCATAATATTTTATTCAGAGGTCACCCTTACGGTGTACATGCCGACATTATTTAATCTTCAAAGCAGTCCGAGTTGAATAAATCCATGTTGGAATTCCTGAAAGCCCAGCAGGAGAAACGGCTCAGAGAGAAGTTCGATATTTCATAATATTACAGGCTTTATATGGACTAGAACGAGCCAAGCACATGCAGGGATACAAAAACATCATACGGCTCCTGTGAATTCACGTTTCAGCTTTGAAAAATATAATATAATATAATATAATAAATATAATATAATATAATATAATATAAAGTAATCTAATATATTGTAATGTAATAATATAATGTGATGTTGTAATATAATTTAATGTGATATAATATTAAGTGGTTATATTAAAATTTAATGTAATAATATAATATAATATAATATAATATAATATAATGTAGCAGTTTATCACTTTACACATACTTTAAGAGCAAAAGTTTGTGGACACCCAAACACAAGATGAGTATGTGCTTCTTTTTGAAAATCTTATTCCACCTTTAGTCCCTGTTTACTCACAATAACCTCCACTCTTCTGGGAAGATGTTCCACTAGATTTTGGGTGTGCAAAAGTATTGGGATACCTGACTTTTTCCACCCATATGTGGTTCTTCCGCAAAATTGGAGGCACACAAATTGTACAGGACGTCTTTGTATGCCGTAGTGTAAAATCTTCTCTTCACTTGAGTTTGAAGTGCACAAAGAGAAATCTATGAAGATATGCTTTATATGGGTATGGTGATGTGGAAGATCTTCTGCTATGGAGCTCCAACGTTCTTTGGATGAATTTTTTTTTTTACGCTGAATGCACCCCCAGGCCTCTTTACCTTCTCACCTACATTTACTTGTGGTTGAACGAATCTTACACAAATCTCCATACAATCTAGAGGAACATCTTTCCAGAAGAGTGGAACTTCTTGTGGGGACAGAATGTGGAATGAGACACTCAAAAAGAAGCTTTCTTTCTTAACCTAATTGGCATGATTGGAAGCTAAATTAGATGATTTCTGGTTGCTCTGCAGGTGTTTTATGCTTTTTTTTCTACCCTTTTTCTGAGAAACGGAACAATTAAAAGAGGCAAGAGTCACGGCAAGACGATTACACAACCGGTGGTGTGACTGCCTAAATGTGAGACGAAAAAAGGAAACAGAAAACGTGACTCGACTTTCTGTGCTCGAGCTGCTTCGGATTTCTTTCTTTCTTTTCCCCTCATGATCGCTCAGTGAACCGTAAGTCTCTACTTTTGAGTGAACACGATCGACAAACACTTCTTCTTTTCTACCCACTCGCTCTCTCGCTCTCTCTTTCTCTCTGTGTGTTTCTTTTGTTTCTTCCTGCCTCGTGCCTCCGAGCCTCCAGTACAGACTGTATTACAGCCGAACTTGTCTTGGCACTGTTCCGTCCCCTCCTCCCCGTCTCGACTTGTTGCTAACACCTCCCGAGATCTACGATCACAGCCTTTGCATTTGAACAGCCTCAACAGTTGTACATTTAGATTCTCACCATGTTCAAGTTGTTTGACGAAAACAAGCCGTTTTTGGTTTTCATCCATTTTTGAACAAAACAAACTTTTTCTTTTTCTGTTAAATGTGAATTATAAGTGGATATAAAGTGGGTTTTTTGGACAAAATTGGATTCCTTAAGTCACAAGGGTGTTAGTAAAGTAGGTATCTAATGTAGGTGAGGTGAGGAGACTTAGAAATGTCCTTTCATAAAACAATCGTTCGAAATAAAGGAGTAAACCGTGAGATCGGCGGCACTCAGTCGGACATCCCGCTTAAATATACATTATCAACATATAAATACATGAACGCCTCGAATCTGGGGATTTAAGACAAGCAGGGTTTGTGTGAGAAATAAACCACTTGCTGTTGGAAACCAGATTTGATTTCTTTTCTTTCTTTCTTTTGTCAAATTTTTTTTTTGACAGCTCTATTACATGATATGAGGAAAAAGTATTGGGACACACAAAAGTAATGGAGGCACACAATCGTACAGGACGTCTTTGGATGCAGTAGCACTGTTCCAGCATGGCACAAGAAGATATGCTTTCCATTGGTTGGAGTGGAAGATCTTGGGTGCAACCCTGCACCTTGGAATTTATTCAGGAAGTATTATCATTTGCACTGCCTCATTTTTATATTATCATTTGAACTGCCTTACTTTACATACCCTTTCTAGCCTTTTTGGGACCCTAGGCAAGATTCCTGTTGGCCTGGCACCACCATCCCACCCTCACCCCACCACACACACACCCTACAAATCATATGCAACTTTAAAATGTTGACCACATTTAATAATCATTGTAAAATTGCATTAATTCAAGTATGTAAACATATGATGTTAGCAGAAAAACAGATAAATCAATTAAATAGGTGACTCACTAGCGCCCCCCCCAAGCTGGTTGTGCCCTAGGCAACCGCCTAGTTTGCCTAGGCCTAGAAACAGCTCTGCATAAACTGTATAGTTTATATCTTTATTTTATAGCTACATCACACCATGACAAATTTCTTCCACATGCAACCCATGATACTTGGCTATTCTGATTTTGACTGCACCACAGGCTTCCTCACCTCACCTCACCTCCATCAGCACCTCGCTAGCTGAATAAAATCTTACCCAAATCTTCACAAAATGTAGTGGAACATCTTTCCAGAAAAGTGGAGATTATCGTAGCATTGATGTTCAAGAAGAAGCACAAATCAATATTATGCTCAGGTGTCCACACAACTTTTGTCCCCACAAGGTCTATGTATTAGAAATACTGTGTACAGGATGAGGATAAAGCAACATTGCTCTGAAAAACAGGGTTTTCATGTTTGCTTTAACAGCTGGATGTGAAATTCCTGAAGCCCCTCTGCAGTAAGGGGTCCGGATTAGGAATTCTGATGTTTTTTTTCCGACACGCAGCTGTCGACTGCTAGTTGTTGTTATCCCTGATTATGCCACGTGACAACACCGGCAGGGTTTGCTGTTATTTCATGTTCATCCTTTGAAAATGTAATAAATAATCTTTGTGGAATTCTATGTGAGTTTTGTCAGGGTTTACCAATAAAGCATTTGAGCCTCCACCGAGAGCAGAATGCTTCTTCTGTCCGAAGCTTTTAGTCTTATAGACCACACATTGTGGATCCGGCCGCCGCAGGCTCCGCTCTGCTCCCCAGCACCAGGGTCAGGGCTGGCCAAGAGCCTGGACTACACAAAGAAAAGTATGAAACAAAGGCGCTTTTCATTCCAAAATGGGTAGAAGTGAGAACTGGAATGGGCCGGGAAAGATTCCAAGCTTCGATGGCCTCAGAATGCACGATGAAGCACCAAGAGCTCAGAACCGAGAGCTTTTGCTGAGCTTCGGCTATAAAAGTTTGACACATGAAGTCTAAAAAGCATTCAAAATTAGCATGACATAAAACAGGAGGGATTTTTTGTTTGTTTGTGTGTTTGTTTTTTTAACAAAGCATTGGGCCGGGGGTCACCAGAGACAGCATGTGCAAGAATGACAGCTTTGGGTCAGTTCTGATTTCTGTTCTGAAAGATTTTTTTCAAAGCATAACTGTTCGGAAGCAAGCGCGACAGAAAAGCTAAACGTTTTCAAAAAGATTACATTTAGAAACTGTTCTTTAATATGGCTTGAAGAAAGCAGCCTTATTTATTGGAGGTAATTTCCATTGAAGCTGGATTTCAGGGCGGGGCATAGCATGTGGCCCCGCCCACTTTTGAAATGGCTAATAGCTAAACGACGGAACCTACAGAGTAGCCCCGCCCTTTCATGAAATTACCCATAAGAATTAGGCTAAACATGTTGCATTGGCTAACAACATTGACAATATAACAAAATTTTATTGAAGTAAAAACAAAATAGAACAAATACAAAAATATTATTTTATAAAAATAAAACAATTTTAAACTGAAATAATTGTAAAAATAGACATGAGGTAAACATCTATGGAGCATCAACTCAGTAAAATGACTGAAAATATTATGGGCGGGACACTTCGGACTCTAGATAGCGTTTGATTGGATAAAAAATCTGATGCAAACCTGATGTAGATGATGAGGTGAATTCAAATACACATACACTATATGGACAAGCGTTTGTAGTCACTTGACCATAAGATCCATAAGTGCTTTTCGAACATCTCATTCCACATTTAGTCCCTATTTAGTGTTAAAAGAACCTCCGTTTTGAGAAGATGTTCCACAAGATTTTCAAGTGTGCTTGTTGAGATTTCAGACATAGTAAGTAAAATCAGGTTCTGATGAAGGTGAGGTGAGGAGATGTTCAATAGTGTTGGAGTTCTATAGCAGGAGATCTTCCAGTCCAAACGATGAAGAGCATGGCTTTGTGTGGCAAACAAAATGTATGCTATCACATACAAAGATGTCCTGTACAATTGTTTTTGCCTCCATTTTGTGAGAACATTTTGTGGAAGAACCACTTATGGCTGGAACAGTCAGGTGTCCCATAGTGTTCCAGGTGTCCCGATTAGTCATTCTGTTTGATATGAAAACATCCATAAGTTAAGTGCAAACTTTTCATGAGTAGGAATGATCTTGTTCCTGGACAGGAGGCAGATTTAGACCATGCCCCCCTTTTTTTTTTTATAAAAATGAATAAACCAGGATGCATTCTTTTTTTCCCTTCCATGCTCTGTGTCATCTAGTGTTGTGTTTCCTCTCTTCATTGAGAAATTCCATGGATTTTAATCACTCGTCCTTCCTCACTCAAGGCCACTTCTCTTCATTCAGGAAGTAGCAAGGCTCTGTAAAGGCGGCTAATTTTAGCTTAAATTACAGGCTACTGATTCATTATTTTTTTTTTCAGTTTCTCTTTTCTTTTTTTTTTTGTTTTCTTTTTTGAAATACAAGCCTTGAAAAAAAATAATAGAGGTTCTACCAAAGGATGTCGAGTGGGTCTATATAATGCAGCATTCAACTTAAAATCTTATTTTCTATTTTTTTGCTATAAAGTGTGCTTTTTTATGAAAAGAAATGTTAGTGATGATGAACACTTGATGCAGTTTTATTTTCAAAGGTGGCCTCCATGGACTTTTCACTGCTATGCAGATGACGTTCATCTAATTCTCTCATTTCCTGCTACACACACTCTTGTTTCTTGTCTCAAAACCTGGCCTGTGTACAGAAATCTCCTTGCGAATGTCGGCTCATCGGCTGCAGCTTAATTCCAGTTATCCCAGAAGATAAACTGTGTCAAGATCTGTTTCTCCATGTCAAGATCTCTTTGGACAACCATCTGCTCTTACCTTTAATGACGCCATTCAGCCTTAGGGGTAATCCCGAACAATCAAATGTCCTTCTTATAATTGCTAATCTAACACGCTAATGCTGATTTGTCCTTAAATTTTATTTCTTTACCTCTGATTGAGGTCCCAATGAACCAGCATCGGAATGCATTTATTGATCGGCACTTCAAAACACTTTTGTGACCTTCCATGGATAAGGAGGACCCTTCCAAATTCTATGAATGTAAACAGAAAAGTCTCCATCATCTCTTCATATGTGTATTGTCTGGTTTTTTTTCTGTCCTTGTGGCACAATTTGCATTTCTATATTACCTCGGCCTGTCTGCCTTTGCTCAAAGTTTAAGAACATTTCGAACAGCTTTATGTCTTGATAAAGCGTCCTCGGACGTCCCCTGATAACGTCTCCAAGGCTAACATCATTTCTCCTTGAGGGTATTTTAGTCATGATTTTCAGGCAGAGAATCGACATTTTTCTGACGTAATAACACGAGGGGAAAACCAAGGAGGAAGTGTGAAGTCTGGCATGACAATAAATGCAATGGTGTAGGAATCAGCAGGTACTTTTGAGTACACAGAGCAAGATGAGCTGTAGAGAACTGAACATTTTGTCTGATTAACCTTCAACTGCAAACGGATTGTTTTTGAACACTATATCGACAAAGGTTTGTGGACACCTGACGATAAGATTGGTATGCGCTTCTTTTTGAGGATCCCATTCCACAATGAGTTCCACATTTGCTCTTGTAATAGCCTACACTCTTCTGGAAAGATGTTTCACCAGATATTTGTGGCGATTTATGGAGATTCATTCAGCCGCAAGGGTGTTTAGTGAAGTCAGGTGCTGATATAGGATGAGGAGGTCTGGGGTGAGGTCAGTGTTTATGTTCACACCAACAGGGTCAAGGTCATAGCTCTATACCAGGAGATCTTCCACTTCAACCCATGGAAAGCATATCTTGACACAGATTTAGGTCTCGTAGGTTACCTGAAGGAAAAAACTTTTGCAACCACATCCAAAGATATTTAATTTTTACTACAACTTTGTTGATGATGATGAAGTCTTTTCAGTCTGGTTTCTTTCAAGGTTTCTTCCTCATCTCATTCTTCCTAAGAAATTTTTTTCCCTCACCACCTCCATTGTTAAAAATGAATGGAATTGAACCCTGCACCAGAAGCTTTTGCTTTCCAGGGCAGGTTGGCAAATCTATTAATATATTCCAGATTTGTGCAATATAGAAATAAACAAAGAAATAAATGATCAACATAATTTTATATGAATAAAATAAAAGAGTTGCATGAGGCAGGAGGTTTTTTTTTATTGTCATGGACGATCAGAGTGGCAGCAGGGGCGTGGCCAAGCATAGTTTGTGAATGGAGGGCGGAGCTGAAGGAAATGAGTGGTGAGGAGCACACACCTGATGGTGGTTTTCGACTAGGTCTCTGTGTCAGTGAGGAGCAGAAAGGAGAGAAGGCATAGAAACAAAATTGTTTTACTGAAAACCGTCAGTGAAATTTGTCATAGTTCTTTATATTGGTGCCAAAACCCAGAATTATAGAAATGATTCCTGTCATTGAGGCTTCACCCTCCATTTACAACCAGGTGCTTAAACACACCCCTGCTGTGAAAGTCAGATATGAGGTATGAGGAATCCTGTTCATTAGCATTAGCATTACCATGCTGTATTGTTCATCCCCCATGGTAGTTTGTTGGAACACAGAACTACGACTTTCTCACATGTTCATAGCCCAATGTTTCTTTTCTCCAACTTTATAAATTCCAATTCTGAATAATAGGGAAATAAACGTACAGGAAATTGTTAGCTGTGTTTTTATCCTGCACTGATAAGCAAATAAAAAGGAAGTCAAATGATTATTGTCATTAGTCAATTTCTTTATTTGCATATCTGAAAGAACATTGTAACATTAAATTCACTGCTGTAAGTAAATATGAGTATTCAAAGTCTATATGTGATGTTTTTTTTTATATTATTATTTAATATAATATTGTTTATAGTAATTATATTTATTTTGATAGTAAATCTAAAAAAAAAAGTAAATATTGAAATATTTTATATTTATTTAAAATAAATATATATTTTTTTATTTCTGGGTTGTTGTTTTTTTTTTATATTATATTATTTTATATTTATTTTTAATTTCTAGGTCTTTTAGTCAAATAATTTTTTTGTAGTATACCTGGAATTTTTATTTTAATTTTCAATTTTTTTATCAAGAGAGTGTGTGTGTGTATGTGTGTGTGTGTATGTATAATATAAAATATTTGATGCAGTATTGTATGTTTCATGTTCTACCTCCTGCGCTGTGATTGGGCAAATAGTTGAACCGGCCCGCTGTTTAGTCAGCGTGCAACCAATCACAGCACAGGGGGGCGGGACTTTGCAGCTGTGTTCCACGCATAGGAAGAGGCGTGGTTTATTTATGGGCGGCCCGGTAGCAGGAGGAAGGAGGAGGAGGAGGAAGAACTGGCCGCGGCTGGTTCTCCCGCACATAAACACCCGGAGTCTGCGGGCAAGAAGGGGCAAAAAAAATAAAATTAAATAAATAAAGCACACAAAAGAAGAGCAACTGCATCTGATCCACACTGACATCCGACCAGGAGTGCAGGTAAATACGCCTTTATTATACCACATTCAGCTGGGGAGATATGATTCATGTGATTAATAATCATAATAATAATAATAATAATGATGATAATAATATTAATATTAATAATAATAATAAATCCTGGAAATTGAAAGAAAAAGCGCACCGGACGAGGTCTTCCACTGCTTCGTGTCTTTACTCGTGTGCCCCCCTTTTGTCCTTTTCTTTTATTCTCTCCATCCATTTTTTTTTTTTTACCGTGTCATTTTCCATTTTTTTGCCGTTTATTCGGACCTTTTTCTCACCGCGTCTCCAAAAAACGCGCGTCTGGAAACCCGTGCGCTTTTTACGCCCAAAGAAAAAGTGACAGAATGTCATTTCCCTACACCACACCAAGTCACATGGACGCCGTGTGTGTGTTTTACCATTTAAAATGAATAATAATAATATCTATAATAAATAATTACAAGAAGAATAATCATTGTGTCAAAGCTCAGGTGTTCTTCTTGCCTTGGCCCTGGTGGTTACAGGAGCTCCTACGTGGCACTGCTGCTGTTTGTCCCACTCAAGTTCTATTTTATTGCTTTTTTTCATCGTCCTCTTTTTCAAAAAAAAAAGAAAAAAAAAAAAGACAAAGAGCTGCTTTTGAGGGTTGAGAGGTTAGAAAAAGACAGAAAAGCAGAATGAAACACACCCGAGAGTGTAATCAGATAACATTTTCCTTTTGCAGCTGAATGAACTGAACCTTTGGGACTTTAATCTCCACACACATCACAATTTCACCATCTGGAACTGAAAGTTCAGAATGAATAATAGGAGTAACACTATTTTATAATTATAAAAAAAAAAAAATCTATTGCTGCATATGGAAATAGTCTGATTTGGAAGTTCGAAATCAGAAAACGCTGATTCGAGTAAGTTCTTGATAGGCATTAGTTAGTTAATTGTAGCCAGTTAGAGGCGTCTAAAAAGCATTCAAAAGTGCGACAAATGTCAGAAACGTTTGATTTTTTAACGACAATTACGACTCGATTGCACCTACTGTATCTGTATTTGATTGCTATGTGCTTCTCTTTGAACATCTCATTCCACATTGAGTTCCCAATTGCTCTTTGATCTTTTATTTCTCTTCTGGGAAGATGTTTCACTAGATTTTTTGGAGATTGGTGTGAGATTCGTTCAGCCACAAGCGTGTTGGGAAAGTCAGGAACCGGTGTAGATGAGGAGGCCCGGGGTGTAGTCAGCGTGGACAATTCATGTTAAGTAAGGTTGGAGCTCTATATGTGGAGATCTTCCACTCCATCCCATGTTGAACAGATCTTCAGGGAACTGGGTTTGTGCAATGTGATTACAGGAACAGGTTCATGCAGGAGCAGGATTGGATCTCCTAGTGAACTTTTTGCAGACGAGACAACATATGGGTGATATATTATTAATATATATATATATATATATATAAAATATTATATTAGGTCTGTCAAAATGAATGGAAATCTTCCCAGAAGAGTGGAGGTTACTATAAGGGCGAATGCAAACTCGATGAGGAACGCAATGTTCAAAAAGATACCAATCTAATGCTCGGGTGTCCACAGATTTTTGGCATCATAACGCATCTGGCGGTAAATTTCCAAATTCTGCATATTTTTTTGTTTTTTGACAATATCAATGCAATATCGAATACACTTGGTTAGCCTCAGTTGCTAGTTAAGGTTTTGCATTCTCACAACAAAGAGTTTTTTTTCCAATCTTAGGACTTTGATCTGAACGTACCCTCGTTTCGATGGATTACGGTTATACTCCCGGACGTATATGTAACGGTTGTAGTACGTTGACATGAAAAAAAAATAGAAACCTAATGACCGTTACAAAGTGCTGAAACTGGAGACTCCTGAACGAAGATCATTTAACATCAGATTTATCCAGAGCGACTTGCGTTTATCTCATTTATACAGTTAAGCAGTTGAGGGCCTCGCTTAAGGGCCCAGCAGTGGCAGCTTGGTGCAGGGATTTGAGCTCATGACCTTCTGATTAGAAGTCCAACATCTTAACCACTTCACTTGATTTATAAGGACTTTTTACTCTATGCTAAGGTCTTGAAGGTTTTGTGTGTTTTCTGGGAAGTGCTTTGGGTCAAACTGGAAAATCCAGGAAACCAAGACGGCCTTAACTTCCCTCCGTCTCCTCCAGTGGAAAGGAAACCACTCTTTGGAGGATGTACAGTAGGTTGGCGTTTCTAGGTCGCGATGAAGCCCTTGCCTCGTTCACACACACACACACACACACACACACTGCTCCCTCCGTCAACCAGCTGCCTCTTTAATCTCTATCCAAGAACAGAGGCATGTGTGTCCTGGTTGTTTTCTAGCCACAGGAATAAAGTGCTGACATCAGCACCCAGGATCAGCATTTGTCTAATCTGTCTACAGATAAAGACAAAGAAAGCACGATGAAGCACCGATTCCAGATCTTTTCACTTTGAGGGAAAAAAAAACATTGTGAACACCTGATCATAAGCTCAGTATGTTCTTCTTTCTGAACATCCCATTCCATATTGAGTCTCCATTTGCTCTTGGAGTAATTTCCATTCTTCTAGGAAGATGTTTTACCCGAGTGTGCTTCTGAGGATTTGTGGAGATTCATTTAGACACAGGTCGGAGTTCCATTCCATCCTACACGTGTTCACTAGGGATGGAGCTCTATAGGTGGAGATCTTTCACTCCATCTCATGACGAGCAGATCTTTATGACGCCGGCTTTGTGCGCTTTGCTCAAAGTCTTTCTGGACCAGGTTTCGACCTCCTAGTTTAAGTGAAGGAAAACGTTTCGTGCATCCCAAGACGTCTGATACGATTGTGTGCCTCAGAAATGAACTTAAATAACCTTTTTAAAATCCCAAAAACATCCTGTAGAATGTGAATTAAACCACACAAACCATGTAGATGAGTTAAAACTGTAAAACTGATTCCTTTGAACTTTCACTTGTTTGTTTTTTAGTCGTGCGCAGCGTCTGCGCAGGAACTGCACATGACCTGAATGTCACGCATCGGTTGCTTTTGTGTTCCGTCTCGTTCTTGTTTCGAAAGAATTATTTTGTACCCCATACTGGAATTCATTTGTTTTGCAAGTAATTCGTGAAAAATGAAATTGTGTCAAGTGAATAGATTTTTAGCACAAACCTGCAAATCAATACAAGCCAAATTTCAAACCCTGTTCCTGCTTCATCGTCTGTGCTGGTTTTGGAGTCGAGGGAGGGTCTTTTTTCACCCAGGGCTTCATGACGCTCTCGGCTGCCTGCTGTTTCATTTAATCTTTTACAAGCAGCCATAAATAACGGCAGGTTCCCAGAGTTGTCTCCGAGATCCATGTGCTCATAATGCAGCAGCTCTGGGTGTCAGCAGTGCAGTGTTTAAAAGAAAATGGTATAAACACAGACTCAGAAGTAATGAAAGGAAAGTTTATACTACCACGTGTTTAGTCTACCACGTACAGTACTTTAATAGCACTCTTCATAGCGGCCTCTGTAATAACACCATTACAACCTTGGCCTTTTTCCTGACGTCTTTCTTCCTCTTCCTGCTTTATGTCAGGTTTTCCTTTTGAGTGTGTTTATACGTAGAGAGCCTTGTCTAATGAATAAACAAAGGAAATCTCCACCAGATGAACGCGCCAGTGAAGTCAGTAGTGATGGGAAGATCGGCTCTCGAAATTTTTTGAATATCGTTCATCAAAATTAGCAAATCTTTTAATTTATTTGGTTCTTTTGATCAACCCAGCCATTAGGGTTGCACAAGCCAGTGCACTCTTAGTGCCGGTCCCAAGCCCGGATAAATGGGGAGGGTTGCGTTAGGAAGGACATCAGCGTAAATAAAATAAAATGTTATTTTCAATAAACGAATCCCCCAACATGTCTACATACAACTTTGACTGTAGTTCTAATAATGGATGGATGGATGGATAATATGTAGATAGAAAGATAGTACTGTATAGAAGTCAAAAGGTAAACAACTCCATTCTTTGACCCATCATTGGCACTTTCTGTTTGCTTTATGATCCAGAAATCTCAGTCCTAGCTTTTGATATTGTTTCTTTTATGTCTGCAGAAGCCTGTTTTTAATCGCAATCCCCCCTTTTCCATCCTGCAGGTCTTTTAGAAGAGGAGCTTGGACGGCATGCAAAGTTGTGAAATATCTTCGGACAGCACAGATGATCCTCTCAGTAGCGGCTTACGCAGGCATCACCAACCGCGAATAGTAGTAATTGGCGCGGGATTGGCCGGCCTGGCAGCCACCCAGACCCTCTTGGAGAACGGCTTCACAAATGTCACGGTGCTAGAGGCCTCGGATCGCATCGGAGGCAGAGTGCAAAGCGTTCAATCTGGTGAGGTGTTTATTGTAACCTTCAAACGTTCCCTTCGTAAAGATCTTGTTTTGGGAAAAATAATGCTGCTCTTGCGGTTTAACATTTGGCATGGCAACCGCCTTAAATAATTTATTTTTTACATTTACGACGTTTGGTAGACGCCCTTACCCAGAGCGACTAACAATTCAAATATTTATACGAGAAATCGCCCCTAGTGGCTGCTCTCGTACTGTTTAATGACAGCAGACCGTCTCCAGAAACAGACGCAACCCGGAAAAACGATCGGTAATTTTTACAATTAAACAGTTTAGGGCCTTGCTCAAGGGCCCCACAGTGGCAGCTTGGTGACAACTTTTTTTTTTTGTTGAAAGTCCAACATCCTAATCACTGATCTACCCCTTTACCCTCAAACTATTTTTTTTTTTTTATTTACCCCTTCCCAGGTAAAGCTACTTTGGAACTAGGTGCCACTTGGATCCATGGCGCTAACGGGAACCCCGTCTACCACCTGGCTGAGGATAACGGGCTTTTGGAGCACACCACGGAGGATGAACGGAGCGTGGGCCGCATCAGCCTCTACGCTAAGAACGGTGTGGCCCACTATCAGACCAACAGTGGCAAGCGTATCCCCAAGGACCTGGTGGAGGAGTTCAGCGACTTGTACAATGAGGTACAACGGCTCCGATTTTTTCTTATTATTAATTCGACTTTCATTAACTCATCCACATTAATGCTAAAATGTAGGATAGTCAAACACACTCAAATGCTTTTAATATATTAATTTTAATATATTAACAGAATGCTACCCAAACTTTATAACCAGAGTCTAAGTTCTGCTCTGGCTTTAACTTTTAGAAAAAGAGGAACGTTTAGAAATCTTGGATAAACCCTTGAGTTTGTGTGTTTGGGCAGCTAATCTCTGCAGACAAATAGGTGACCTAATAATAGACGATCTAGGGCGTCAATTTGCAACAGGATGGTGTATGTGTGTTTGTGTAACCATAGGAATTTTGCGTTGTACAAAAGCCCTAGTCGATGACAAATGTTGGTTTAAACGTTTTTGGTTATGGTTATATCAGTTCAGTGCTACATACATCATTGTCATTACCCCCAGCGAGTAGACTCTGTAAAATATATCTCCAGTAAAAGTGTCCCTTTAAACTTGAGTAAAAGCCCAAACGTATTTGCCTTCAAATGTACTTAAGTATCCATCTTGTAGTGATTTGGCCGATGTTCTGCAAAATGAATACATCAAAATAAGAACAATTTACTGCAAGCAGGTGTTCAAGTTTCATTGTCCAACCCCTGTGGTTCAGTAATTCAGAAAAATTCTCCACAGATTAACCACCGTATGCTATGCACATTCATACCATCCACACAGCTAACACCTTCGAGGCAGTGTGGGGTTTGAACCTCGTTCATATGATATTAACTAATATCTATGTCCTTTGTCTCTTCCTTCTTTGTCCCTTCTGTCTCCTTCTCTCTCTTTCAGGTATATGAGCTGACTCAGGAATTCTTCCAGAACGGGAAGCCGGTGGGCGCTGAGACGAAGAACAGCGTGGGTATCTTCACCCGTGACCTGGTGCGCAAGAAGATCATGACGGACCCCGATGACTCCGAAAGCACCAAGAAGCTGAAGCTGTCCATGCTGCAGCAGTACCTCAAGGTCAGAGGAAGACTAAATGTGAAATGGGATATTCTAAAAGAAGTACACACCAATCTTATGCTCAGGTCTCCTCAAACCTTTGACTAATAATGTATGAGTGTGCACTCACGTGACGTGTGGTGCATTATTCTGAGCTACCACCTCCCTCCCTCCATGTATCAGATCGTCGAAATGACCGTAATATAAGAAAAAAGAATTATAAGAAAAATATATTAAAATCTAAATAAATATAAGAAGCAAGTCAAATGATCTGCCAGTGCAGTAAGATAATTACACTTGGTAATATTTCTTGAAATAAGAAAACATAGTAGAGTTGCGCAATATTGGCAGAAATTATAACTCTATTTTGGGGGGGATGTAATTGATACCGATATTTTGCTGGTTATTGTTATTGTGCCGGTACGTTAAGGACCATGGACAGCAGTTTCCTAAAATTTGTGATATTTTTCATATTCTGTACGGTGCTCATTTCACAGCTGAGACTAATAGATAAATCATTTCCAGTAAGTCTACATTTACTTACCTACTATACTTCATCTTTCAACGCATGCGTGTGTTTTGGTTTTGCGATATACTCGATATTGTCTAATCACACATCGATATTATTGTAGGCGGTATATATAGTTCACCCCCTAAGAACAAAATGACTCATAGGAGCGTTTTTATTCTTTAAACAGTTTCCTTTTTTCAATTTTTTTGTGAAAAGATCTTAATACCAGAGAACACGAGAATTCCTCTTTAGAACAATTTTAAGAACAATTTAAGAACAATATATTCTGTCTTAAAATGAGACAATGCATTTAATCTAACAATAAGATTGCTATTCAAATCAAGAATTTGGAATAAATAATACCAAGTGTGATTATTAAGCATTTTATACTGGGCAAACATAGTCAGCTATTACAGCTGTAATAGCTGAAAAATAAAGTCTTAAAAGATTCAAGTCCACAAATTATGTCTCAGATGGTAATGACGCTTAATTGACAGGTAAAATAACCAACTTTAAGCTTTACTTACTGAGTAAGAAAAAAATCTTAATCATAGTTTATGGCTAGAAATAAGATTAAGTCAATCATACAATTTTGTCACATAAACATTTATAAAGAGTATGACATGCATTGAAATTATTTTTACGACTGTCCAACTTGTGAATAAAAAAAAAAAAAAAAAGTATAAGTACACAAATAGGGGAAAAAACAAAAAAGAAATAAACTTTTGACTAGATAAGGAGATTTTACAGTGTTAATACACTCCTGTGATTAATTGTAGCATTTTCTATGGTCATCTCAGGTGGAGAGCTGTGAGAGCAGCTCCGCCAGCATGGATGAAGTGTCCCTGAGTGAGTTCGGAGAGTGGACCGAGATCCCCGGCGCTCACCACGTCATCCCAGGCGGCTTCATCAAAGTGGTAGAGCTCCTGTCCCAGGAAATCCCGAGCCGCGTACTGCAGCTTGGGAAACCCGTCCGCCGCGTCCACTGGAATTACAGCGTCCAGGACGCCGAGCAAGGCCCGGACCGAGCCGACCACAACCAGGATCGCAGGCCCGGCCCGGCTCCGGTGCGGGTAGAGTGCGAGGACGGCGAGTGGTTCCTGGCGGATCACGTGATCGTCACGGCCTCGCTGGGTGTCCTAAAGAAAGCCCACGAAACCCTCTTCTCGCCGAGCCTTCCCCTGGACAAGGCCTTGTCCATCCAGAAGCTGGGCATCAGCACCACGGATAAGATTTTCCTAGAGTTCTCTGAGCCTTTCTGGAGCCCCGAGTGCAACAGCATCCAGTTCGTCTGGGAGGACGAGGCACACCCGGAGAGCCTGGCTTACCCGGAAGATCTCTGGTACCGCAAAATCTGTAGCTTCGACGTGCTTTACCCGCCCGAGCGCTACGGCCATATGCTGAGCGGATGGATCTGCGGCGACGAGGCGCTTCTCATGGAACGTTGCGACGACGAGACTGTGGCCGAGATGTGCACCGAGCTGCTCCGCAAATTCACAGGTCAGAGAAAACAAAGGGGTGGGGCTTCCTAGGTAACAAATCACAATGCAAATTCTTATGCTCCTGAAATCACATATTTAATTGTAATCACTCTGTAAATATGATTAGTTCTTCACACATGGTACTGGATCTTACTTCGGATTCCAGAAGCACCGTGACACTCTTCAACCGTCGCTAAATGCTAGCAATTACTCATTCTCCCTTTTAAATGACTCAGCAGAAATCATTTCCACCCTGTAGCCACGCAATATGACATCACAGTTCATTGCCTGAAAGTACTCTATCATTACCTGGAGCCACCCAAAGATCTTCCATGGTGAGTCACCATGGGTACATTCATCTCTTTTCTAGCGCTTCTGTTTGTTCGTGTGTACGGTACGTACTCTTCTAGCCTCCAGGGTGTGTTTTAATAGCGTCATTAAAACCATTTAAAGTTCAGAGACGCCCAGTTTAGGGCGTGAGATGCATCATCCGTGAGGTGGATAAACGAGAAACCAAAGCCCCTAATGCTTGAGATCATTGTTTTTTCCCCCCTTCAGGTGAAGTCTAAAGTAAACGGTGTACCTCAGAGCTGAATTGCATTCAGTTGGTTACTTAAACTATCAAAAGTTTGTGGATACCTAAAGCTTTTTTTGAGCATCCCATTCCACATTGAATCCCACATTTACTCTATAAAGATGTTCCACTAGATTTTAAAGTGGGCTCGTGGAGATTTAGCTACAAGGTTAGTTAAGGAGGCATGTGGTGATGTTTACATTCATTCCAATAGGGTTGGTGATTCTATACAGAAGATCTTCCATCGCAATCTATTTAAAGCATACCTTCACCTTCATGTCTTCATGCTGAATCAGAGTATTTTGGGGTTTTTTTACATTTGAAATTTTCCGCCAGTTTTTATTCAAGTTGCGCTACATATTATTTGATAATATTTACATAATTGTGAGTAATAAATAAATTACCACTAAGTCTGAGACTTTCTAGGTTCCCCAGACCTCTTGTTGAGAACCACAAATCCACCGATTTCTACCAGATCAGGTTTTTTACTGCAGTAGTTCTCATTCTGTTTGAATATAGCAATCCAGAATTTTAACTTTTTCTGTTCTTCATTCATGAAGCCTGCAAGCCCTTCTTTTGTTTCCTCTTACGCGAGACTCCACTGGCGTCTGTTCTCGCCAGATCACCATAGCGACATTTACATAACTTTTGCACTCTTGTTCCGCAAAGTACGACTTTATCTAAAAGATCGAATGCTAATTACGGACCAGTACGTACGGGATCATTCCATATTTTCTCTCAGTTTTTGTTAATTGTTGTTTTTCTTTCAGGGAACCAGAACATTCCAAAGCCACGGCGGATCCTGCGCTCGTCGTGGGGCAGTAACCCCTACATCCGGGGCTCGTACTCCTTCACCCGCGTGGGCTCCAGCGGGGGAGACGTCGAGCGGCTGGCCGAACCCCTGCCCTACAACAAGAGCTCCAAGGCTCCGGTGAGTCACACGAAGACACTTCTGTTCCACTTTTCCAATTTTTCGGCAAGCTTAGAAACCTTATTAGCCTAGCGTTAGAGATTGCTAGCACAGTTCACATGTTGAGCTACAAAAAATGTTCTAGAGAACAATTGTATTAGAGCGTCGACCAATTTTACCGATAGCTACGTTGGATCGTACTTGCTGATAACCGATTAATCTAATCTAATCTAATCTAATCCGTGCAGTGCGCCATCTTGCGTGTAAAAACAAACAGCACGTGGCGTCAGTGATTCGTCTACAGGATGCTTTCGCAATGACAGCGGACCGAAAGCCAGAAAAACTATCGGTATAGACTTATAGTAACAATAATAATAAGCTAATGCTCTTTTTTTTCTCACTTTCCAACATGCTTCAGTGTTAGCACACATTCACAGGTTTGAAAGAACAACCTGTGCTTCCAGGAAAATGTTGAGTCCCAAAGGAAATGGTGATAGACATCTAGACACTACATTTCGAACAGTTTGCTTAAAATAAAGCAAAAAGGAGCTAACGGGCAGCTATAAATAGACAGGATTATGCCAATTTTGCATGCTAGGTTTTTGCTAACGCTTCAGTATTGAAGGCTCGAACTTCACTGTCATATTGTCAGCCAAATGACAATTTCACAGTTACCATAGCATCTACAATTATACCATGTGGACACCTGACTATACGATTAGGTGCTTCTTTTTGAACGTTCCAGTCCACATCTAGACCCCTTTTGCTGTTATAATAATAATAATAATAATAATAATAATAATAACAATAACAATAATAACAATAGAGATTGAATGATGGTGGAATTTACCGATAGCTATGCTGGATTGTATTTGCCCACAACTGATTAATCAACCAATGGATACTGGATTAAAAAAAAACACCCCATGTAAAACAGTACTAAATTTTATAACAAAAAATAAAAACAGTACATGAAAATGTGCTAAATAAAATAAATATTAATCTATTAATTATATTAATACATATTGAAGATAAAAAAGACATGCATCCAAAAAACAAAAAAAAAACACTTAAATTAACAATACATGGCATCCGTGATTTGGCTTTAAACGCTGCTCCTGTACTGTATAACTCAACCCGGAAAAACTATCGGTATGGATTTTTGCCGATAGTTCTCGCAATAAACTATTGGTGCCAATTAATTAGTTTAACCTCTAATAATAACCTTCACTCTTCTGAGATGATGTTCCACTAGATTTTATGAAGATTTGTGGAGAGAATAAATCTGCCATTTGGGTGTTAGTAAAGTCAGATACTGATGTAGGTAAGGTGAAGAGGCCTGGAGTGCAACCATCGTTCACATACATCGCAATAGGGTTTGAAGCTCTATAGCAGGAGATCGTCCACTCCAACCCATTAAAAAGCAAATCTTCATGGAGCTGGAACACGTTTTTGGGTCTCCTAGTTCGAATTAATGCTACCGCATCCAAAGACGTCCTGTAGAACAGTTTGGAGAAGAACCACGTATGGCTGGAGATGTCAAGCTTCCAAAAACTTTTGCCGATATAGGGTATATTCACTGACTTAAAGCTGGAAAAGGTGTCTATCGGTCGCATTGTGATCTTTTGCTATCAAATTAGCAGATTAGTCTGCGAATGGTTCAAGCACTCGAACGTATTTTGTGACATCACAAATATTTTAGTCCATAAATGTATTGTTAAAATATTATAATACATGTGTACTCAGTCTTTTTTTTTTTTTTTTTTTTTTGCTCTTTTTATCCAACAGCAGTTGCAGTTGCTGTTTGCTGGCGAGGCCACGCACAGGAAATACTATTCCACGACCCATGGTGCTTTGCTGTCTGGTCAGAGGGAGGCGAACCGTCTCATCGAGCTCTACCACGACGTCCTCAATGCAGAAACCACAAAAGCCTAACACGGAATAAAAGATGCGAATAATCAAAACACAAAACCACTAACTCGTGAGGAAAAAAAAAAAGATTTCTGTATCGAAAATGACTAAACGTGTATTTAAAAAAAAATTAATAAATAAATAAATAGTAGGGGCATTAAACTAATACCACAAAAAAAATTTATACTGTACTTAGATTTATAGATATTTAGATATTACTGAGATGTACTGTACGCGGCCGCCGAGTCCGAAGGCCGCCGCTCTCTGGTTCTTATTTTTCTGCGATTATTATTTTTTTTTTTAATCTATACGTTTATAACACGTCTGTAATTTAACTTTTTGTAAGTGCCTTCTGTATTTAATGGTGTTCTTTAAAAAAAAATAAAACACAGTGGCAAAGAATAAATGTGATCAATAAACCGAGGAGCGTTTTAATTTGCGGTTATTGTGCATGTGGATTCATGGATGTGCAGCGCCGCCTGGTGGTCAGCCATGTTGTAGTGAGTAATTTCGGACACAGCTTCTGTATTATATTAAGTATGGGTTAATGGGTTAAAATAGTGACCTTTATAAAGGTCATGTGATTTGGAACAAGACCAAGAACAAACGCCATCTTTCCTGCGTTGTGTTTTAAATCAAGTGAAGTTCATTCTGTCCATCCTGCTGCTGGTGTTGGCATTGGTGCCTATGTTTCTGAGCAACAGGTTCACCGTCCTGTTGGCCATGCCCAATACTTCCACACCATTCAGCGTGGGCCGCATCAAACTCGAGGTTCTCATCATCATTGACGCTGTGAGCAAACGTCCGGAGATCCTGCCCGGTCAGACATTCCGAGATGTTCTTGGATGTTTTGAGATGTTCTGAGATGTTCAAAGATGTTTGGAAATATTAGTCCGGAGATCCTGCCCGGTCAGATTTGGGAGATTCAGACCAGTTTTCACTTTATTTTTCTACAACGCATTACATTAATGATGTATATATTTCTGGATTTTAGGCTTCAGTCTGAGATGTTCCTGGACATCTTGCAATGTTTGAAAATGTTCTTGGATGTTCTGAGAAAATGCTCTGCAATTTTTTTAGATGTTTTGAGATGTTCCTCAGTGATTGAGATGATTGCTTTGAGATGGTGTTCTAAAATGTTTATAAAGATATTTCGAATGGTTATTAGATGTTTTATGATGTGAAACTTTCAGAAATTGGAGATTTGTCCAAGATGTTCTTGCATGTTTTGAGATGTTCTTAGATGTTCAAAGATGTTTTGAAATGTTATTGGAAGTTCTATGATGGTCAGAGATGTTCTTGCACGGAATATTCTGAGATATTCAGAATCGTTTTGAGACATTCTAAAATATTTTGGGATGAGGTGTTCTAAGATGCTTTAAGATGTTTTGAAATGTTATTAGATGTTCTGAGATGTTTAGAAACGTTCTTAAATGTTCTAAGATGTTTTGCAATGCTATGAAACATTCTAAAACCTTTTGGGATATTCTTGAATGTTTTATGATGTCCTGAGATATTCTGAAATGTTAAAGGCGTTCTGAAATGCTCATTTATGTTCTGAGATATTCTAAAATGTTCTGAGATGTTAAGAAATCTTCTAAGATGTTTAGTAGAGTCTCTACACTGTTTCAGCCCTGAGTACTCGCTTATGTAGGCTTCTTAGGCCAATAGACCAATTAGTGCACAGATTAAGTGGCGCTGCTTTGATTCTGCTTGCGTGAATCCACTGTGGCTGATAATCAGTCAGAACTCGTGTTCTGGTGAAGACTAGAACAGTCGCTGGACCCAGCTACATCAGCTCACTGACCTTGGTAGGCTTTGGGCTTTGTATCAGGACCTGCTGAATAGGAACAAAAAGGTGGGTTGGTCTTCTAAGATCCCATGGCCCAGATATGAGAACTTCCTCTTCACCCACTGTAGTTTCTGTCGTGAAGCTTTAAATCCAGTCAGGACGTTGGAGTTTCCTCAACACTGAAGCTTAGTGGCTGCTCGGTCAGTCCTCTAACAAGGATGTTGTCTGTGTATTGGAGGATGCAGGTTGTTTCTGGCTGGTGGATATCAGCCAAAGTTCTGTTCACTACAGCGGAGAATAGAGCTGGGGAATCAACAAAGTCGTTAGGATAAGTAAATGCGAAAAGCGGCTGCGTCTCCCAGGCCAAAAGGACACTTTCTCTTCCTACCCCAAGGCATCCTGAGGTTGCTCCAGCCCCAGTCACGTCCCACCTCATGAAGATTGTGGATCTTTAAAGAAGTAGATGCCTTCAAACATCCCTAACCATCTAAAAACGTACCAGTGCCAATTGAATCCCACTTCTTTTGGAGTTTTGACATTGGACCTCGTTGAGTGTTTAAAGGTTCTGGAATGGAGAAGCTGGTGTTAGATCTGTGATGATCTCAAATGTTGATCTATTTTATGAGTTGCTCAGTAGCTCCTAGTTTTATAACCACAAATGACTGTAGAAGACTGTAGAAAGGACATCACTCATAATCTTACACTCCAGTGCTCATGTTAGTTCTCACTCTCCAGTGTTCTGTATTGTTTAAAGATTTATGATCACACTCTTGATGTCACCCAAATGAGGATGGGTTTCCCTTTCGAGTCTGGTTCCTCTCAAGGTTTCTTCCTCATAACATCTAAGGGAGTTTTTCCTTCACCACAGTCGCCATGGCTGCTCATCAGGGATAAACGTTCACCTTCACTGTTGATTTCTGTAAAGCTGCTTTGAGACAATGTCTGTTGTGAAAAGCGCAATAGAAATAAACTTGACTTGACTTGACTTGACAAAGATCAATCACAGTAAAATATCTGTGAGTTGCTGGTATAGAATTACCTAAAAAACCTCTAGGAGCAACTCAATCTCCATGAATAAGGATTATTTCACTTATTTCACTGGCACTTTTTCTTTAAATTAAATCTTTGGGATTTTCTTCTTACAACTTATGTAAGTTAGTAGGAAAATAATTGAGTGTAAATTGTACAGTCAAATTAGAATAGTTAATTAAAGCCCCACCCCCCGTTCCTGAGCCAATCTGACGCGCATGCGCACTCACACGCCGTATCCCCCTGCTAACCTGAGACACCTGTGCGCTCTGAGGAAACTTCAGCGTCTGAGGTAAAGAACGTTCATCTTTTACCTGCTGATACATATTAAACTTTCACAACACGTTATTAATGCGATTATATTATATAATCCGTGTAGTTTAGTGTCACCCTGTGATCCGGGTCATTTTACCTCAGAAATTATAGTAGCAGTATCACACAGGTAACAGTTCGTTTCCAATTCAAAGTGTGTATTTTTACAAGTAGATTTTCTTTAATTATTTTGGTTTTTAACAATATTACATTTTAGAAGATATTTATTTTTTATTGTAAGCTTTTTACAATCCCCCCCCCTTCACTCCTACTGCACGCGCATGCGCACACGGCTAACCCGAGACCTCGAGGCGTTCTGAGGAAACTTGGGCGTTCTGAGGAAACTTGGGCGTTCTGAGGAAAACTTGGGCGTTCTGAGGTAAATAACGTTAAACTTTTACCTGTTGTTAATAATTTATATTTTGTACATTATCTGTATGAGTTTAACCTGAACTCTATGATCACTGTAGATCTGTTACAGAGAATTAGGTATGGGGGAAATTCCTAAACTTTTCCGAGCGTCACCGTGCATTAATTTATTTCTGTAAGTGTTTTGTGTTTTATTTGTTATTAGTGATTTAGTGTTTGTCACATTATCCTCGTTTTACCGAGCTGCTTCTCCTTCCGGCTTCTCCCATTAGGGGGCGCCACAGCGCATCATCCGTCCTCTACATCTGCCTCTCTCACACCAACTACCTGCATGTCTTCCCTCACCACATCCATAAACCTCCTCCTTGGTCTTCCTCTTTTCCTCCTTCCTGGTGTCTCCATCCTCAGCATTCTCCTACTGATATACCCCATGTCCCTCCTCTGCACATGTCCAAACCATCTTAATCACACCTCCCTCACCTTTTATATCCAAAACGTCCTACATGCTCTGTCCCTCTAATAAACTCATTTCTAATCCTGTCCATCCTCATTACTCTCAACGAACATCTCTACATCTTCAGCTCTGCTCCCTCCAGCTCCACCTCCTGTCTTTTACTCAATGCCACTGTCTCTAATCCATACAACATCTCAGGTCTCACCACAGTCCTATAAACTTTCCCTTTCACTCTCACAGATACTCTTCTATCACAAATCACTCCTGCTATCACTCTTCTCCACCCACTCCACCCTGCCTGCACTCTTTTCACACTCTCCATTACTTTGCACTGTTGACCCCAGGCACCTGAACTCCTTCACCATTTCCACCTCTTCTCCCTGCAACCGCACCCCTCCACTGCCCTCCCTCTCATTCACACACATGTACTCTGTCTTCCTCCTACTGACTTTTATTCCCCCTTCTCTCCAGCACGTACCTCCACCTCTCCAGGCTCTTCTCCATCTGCTCTCTACTCTCACCACAAATCACAATATCATCCGCAAACATCATAGTCCACGGAGACTCCTGTCTGACCTCGTACCTCAATTTGTCCCTCACCACTGCAAACAGGAAAGGGTTTAGACCCGATCTTTAATCCAGTTCCACCTCCATCTTGAACCAGTCTGTTGTTCCTACTGCACACTTCACTGCTGTCACACTGTCCTCATACATGTCCTGCACCACCCTCACATACTTCTCTGACACACCTGAAACTCATACAATACCACAACTCCTCTCTCTCCACCCTGTCGTATGCTTTCTCTAAATCCACAAACACACAATGCAACTCCTTCTGATACTTCTCCATCAACATTCTCAAAGCAAATAAGGCGTCTGTGGTGCTCTTCCTAAGCATGAAACCATACTGTTGCTCACAGATGGTCCCCTTTTCTCTCAGCCTGGCTTCCACTACTCTTTCCCATAACTTCACGGTGTGACTGATCATCATAATAACATCACGGATCTGCCGGATGTTACACACGTTGTTTCTCCACCTCCCACATGATCATGCCCCATGCTCAATAGGGATTAGGGCTGAAGATATACTTGGCCACTCAATCACCTTCAGCTTCCTCAGCAAGGCAGTTGTCATCTTGGAGTCGTTATTATATTGGAAAACTGCCTAAACCTGTTCTACTTCAGAATGTCACAGTACATGTTGTAATCCATGTTTCCCTCAATGCACTGCAGCTCCCCAGTACCAACAGCACTCAAGCAGCTACCACCACCATGCTTGACTGTAGGCAAGACACAATTTATTTTGGTGCTCCTCACCAGGGCATCACCACACATGCTGAATACCATCTGAGCCAGACAAGTTTATCTTGGTCTCATCAGATCACAGGACATGGTTTCAGGCCACAGACACCCAAACTGTCACTACTGACACGAATACTACCACCACAAATTCTACCAACACTCTCACTACCCACACACATACCACCAACACAAATACTAACAAAACCTCCAACGCATTACAATCAGCACCCACACTGCTAACACAAATACTACCCACGTTACACTACCCACATATACCAACACCTACACTACCCACCCAAATACTGCCAACACTTATACCACCAACACAAATACCCCCAACACCCACAATAACACAACTATCAACACGTGCACTACCAGCACAAATACTATTCCCAACACTACAAACACAAATACCCCCAACAACCACAATACCAACACCTATTATATCAACACACATACTTGCCAACAACTGCACTAACACCCACACTACTAACACAAAGGCTAGCAACACCCACACTACCAACATAAATACCCCCAACACCCACAATCTACTCACTTACACTACCAGCACAAATTCTACCTACACTACCAACACAATACAATCACCTACAATATTAAAACAAGTACAGTGGAACCCGGTTATGTCGATGTCCTAGGGGGTCGCCAAAAAGCATCGAGGTAACCGATGATCGAGATAAACGAAAATCAAAATGGCGGCAATATATTAACGTGCGTGAAATTTCTTTATGTACATGATGTGCGTTAATAAATGAGAATGTGCATGCACGTGTTTTTGAAGGGTTTTTTTACACAACAGCGTTGCCGCGATTTGTTTGATGAAGGCATGCTATAAAAATACATACAGTACATGTTTATCTGTCAGGAATCCACCTGCCACGCCCCCTTCGGCTCCCTTCAGCGTGTCAGGTGTTTTCTCGGCCGCTTTCTCTGAAGCTCCGCTTCAATCGCGCACATATGGTGCTCGTTTATCATCATCACCAGCTCCTATTTAAACTTCCACACTCTCACTGTCCGTTATTGTTGGTATATGTTGGTTCACGGCGGTCGTTGTTATCGCTCATGCGTATCCCGGTACGTGTCTTCCCACCGGCACTCTCTCAACGGCTGCTCTTTTCTTCCCAAAGCCGCGCCGCGCCCCTACTAACACTACGAACACTAGCACTAACTAACAGCAGAGATTCACCAGTATACAATACAACACCTGTAGCAGCTGTAAGCCACTTCCGCGAGTTCTTTTGCGGCTGCACCGAGATAACCGACGTTAAATGGCAAATTTTTTCCCCCCTAGTGCTCGAGATAACCGATAAAAAATGCTTAGAAAAAGCGAAAATTTGGCGGTTCCACTTCAAAAACGTCGACTTAATAGGGTTGTCGAGGTAACCGAGGGCGAGATAAGCGGATTCCACTGTACTAGCAAACACCTACACTACTGACACAAATACTATCCCCAACAACCACAATACCATCCCATATACTACCAGCACCAAAACCTCAGTGTTAAGTGTTTGTGTTGGTAATATAGGTGTTTGTAGTTTGTGTATTGGTAGTGTAGGTGTATGTATTTAAAAAATTTTTGCTAGTGTAGGTGTTTGTGGTATTTGTTTAGTATTTGTGTTGCTTGGATAGGTGTAGGTAGTATTTAATATTTCTGCTGGTAGTGTGGGTGTTTGTAGTGTACGTTTTGACATTTTGTTTGGTAGTGTGGGGGTTGGTAGTATTTGTTTTAATATTGTATGTTTTGGTTATATTTGTATAGGTGATGTTTGTGTTGGTATTGTGGCTGGTAGTGTAGGTATTGCTAGTATTTGTGTTGTTGGTAGTGTAGGTGTGTAGTTTTTGTGTTGGTAGTGTGGGTGTTGGCCTTCTATAAGGAAAAGTTTGAGGCCTCTGCATAAGATCCCTGTAAGCTTTTCATCTCTTCACTACTCAACCCACCTGCTTAATGCTCCCTGACTGCTGAAGACTTTGCCTCCTTCTACGATAAGAAGATTGAGGAAATCTCCCAGACCTTCACTTCCTCCCCGACTATGCCTTTACCACACAGAGAGTAATCCTCTACTTCTACATTGTCAAATTGCTCAACCTTAGCAGAAGAAAAGATCATCCATTCTTGCAATCTCATCACCTGCCCGCTGGATCCAATCCAAATCATCTCGCAAGACCTCCTGCAGTTCATCCTCACTTTCATCAACGGGGCCTTAGCATCTGGCCATGTGCCAACTACCTTTAAGCAAGCGTGGGTTATTCCCATCTTGAGGAAACCTCCTCTGGATCCAGCGGACATCAACAACTACAGACCGGTATCGCTTCTCTCCTTTCTTTTCTAAAACTCCGATACGCACTGTTTTTGACCAACTGTCTGTCTATTCCTCACAGAACCAGCTCCTAGGTCCCAACCAGTCTGGCTTCAAAGCGGCACATTCCACAGAGACGGCCCTTCTCAGCCGTCGCTGAGAAACTACATGCTGCTCGATCAGCCAAGCTGTCATCTGTACTCGTCCTCCTCGACCTTTCAGCAGCATTCGACACTGTCTGCCCTCAGGAGCCTCGGTATCCATTGAGCAGCATGGGAATGTTTTTTTTTTCCTACCTGGAAGGTCGCTCATACCAGGTAACATAGAGGGTGTCCACATCTGCCATATGCAGACTCCACTGGTGTCCCATAAGGCCCAGTACTTGGTCCTCTCCTTTTTTCCCCTCTATACTCACTCTCTTGAAGTCGTATCCTCACATGGGTTTTCTTACCATTGGTTTTCTTGATGACACTCAATTTATCTTCTCCTTATATCCCTCCCTCAGATATCGCCGCTTCCGATCGGATCTCGGCATGCCCGGCAGACACATCTTTGTGGATGAGTGCTCATCGACTGAAACGCAACCCCAGCGAAACCGAACTGCTGGTCATTCCAGGTGATTCATTTCCAGCTCAGGATCTCGGAATAATTCTTCATAACTCTCTGCTTTTCCGTTTTAGCCACCGCTCGACGACCTTGGAGTAACTATGGACTTTTCCTCATATCTTTCTAATGTGACTCGTTCTTGTCGGTTCCTTCTCTACATCAGAAGGATTTGACAATTTCTATCCCCACAGGCTGCTCAGGTGCTTGTTCGGTCTCTTGTCATTTCGAGACTGGACCGCTGCAACTCTCTGAATGCTAGTCGTCCACTGCAAATGATCCAAAACGCAGCTGCGCTCCACCCCACTGCTGCGCTCCTCCGCTGGCTTACGGTAGTTGCACGAATCGAATTCAAAACACTGATGCTTGCCTACAAAGCTACAAATGGACCAGCACCCTCTTACCTCAGAGACCTCATCACTCTTGCACTGCTCAACTAGTACCACCTTCTCTCAGGGGGAAAAAGGTAAATATACTTCAAGGCTCTTCTCTGTTCTGGCACCAAGGGGGTGGAATGAACTTCCCCTAGATGTCTGATCAGTGGAGTCCCTGGTTTTTTTCAAGCGACAGGTAAAGACCTACCACTTCCTGAAACACTTAAACTAACACCACCCGGTTTGCTTTGTCTTTTACAAATCCTCTGAGTTGTAGACTGATTTATCTTAAATTTGTAATCTAGCGTACCAGTGTAGATTTATTTATTGCTCGACTTAATGCAGTTTTGTATGTCGCTCTGGACACGGAAGTCTGCTAAATGGCACACTTGTATATGCAAATGTTGGTAATATGTCTTGGTAGTTTTGGTGTTTCTATTTGTTAAATGTAATTGTTTTAGTAATGTGGGTGTTTGTAGTTTGTATTGGTAGTATTTGATTTGGAGGTGTGGGTATTAATAGTATTTGTGTTGCTAGTTTTTAATTTGCTACTGTAGGTGTTGGTAGCACTTGTGATGGATGTATGTTTATGGTATTTGATTTGGTAGAGTGGGTTTGGTAGTATTTGCTTTGATAGTGTGCATGTAGGTATTTGTTTTGGTAGTGTGGATGGTAGTGTAGGTATTGCTAGTATTTTAGTGCTGATGGTGTTGGTGGTATTTGTTTTGGTAGATTTTTTGTTGGTGTGCGTTTTATGTCTTGGTAATATTTGTTACTAGTGTGGTTGTTTGTAGTATTTGTGTTGGTGGTGTGGGTGTCGGTAGAATTTTGTTTCGTAGTGTGTTGGTGATATTTGTCTTGCTAGTATTTGGTTTGGTAGTGTTTTTTTTTTTTGTGGTGTGTATGTTGGTATTAAGGGTGATTGTTTTGGTTGGTTGGTAGGTGTTAGTGTTTTGTTGGTAGTATTTGGTAATTTGGGAGTTAAGCGATTAAAAGAAAAATGAATTACTTGTTCAATATAAGAAACCTTTCTTATTTTAGTATTGCTCTTTATTAAAGACTTGGTTAGTATTGTGGGTATTGGTATTTAGTGTGTTGGTGGTGGTATTGAAGGTGTTTGTAGTATTCTTTTCTGGTAGAAATTGTTGGTAGATTTCGGGTTGGAAATGAAGCCGTTAGTAGTTCTTGTGTCGCTAGTTTTTCTTTTGCTAGTGTGGGTGTTGGTATTGTATGTGTACATAGCATTTGTTTTGGTAGTGTGGGTGTGCGTAGCAATTGTGTTGGTAGTTTTTGGTTTGGAAACGTAGGTTTTGGTTGCATGGTATTTTTTGGTCTAAAAGTGTAGTTGTTGGTATTTGTTCTGGTGGAATCTTTGTTGGTAGTGTAGCTGTTTGCAGTGTTGGTAGTATTTGTGTATGTAGTATTTTTGTTGGTAGTTTTTGATTTGGAAGTGTAGATTATTTGTGCTGGTGAAATTTTTGTTGGCAGTTTTTGTGTTGGTAGTATTTGAATTGCTAATATAGCTGTGGTTTTTAGTATTTGTGTGGGTGTAGGTAGTTATTATTGGTATTTGTGCTGCTACTGTGGGTGTTTTAATGTGTTGCCAAAATGTTGGTCTGTAGTGTATGTGTTGGAAATATTTGTCTTGGTAGTATTTAGTTTGAAAATGTAGGGGTTGGTAGGAGTGAGTGTTGGTAGTGCAGGTATTGCTAGTATTTGTTAGTGGTGGTGGTATTGGTAATGTGGCTGTTGGTAGTATTTGTGTTGGTTGGATAGATGTTGATAGTATAGGTGTTATTTGTTGCTAGTGTGGTTGTTTGTAGTATTTGTTAGTGGTATTATTTGTGTTGGTAGTGTGGGTATTGACGGTGTTTGTTAGTGTAGGGGTTAGAAATTTAGTGTTGGTAGAATTTTAGGGGTGCATCTATTGATTTTAGTAATCGAGTATTCTACTGATTATTTAATTGAGTAATCAGAAAAGAATATTTCAGCAAAATACAAATATTAAAAAATCATATAAATACATTTTAAAGTGATATAATGATCATTTTCCACCACAAAGTACCTAAAAATGTCTACTTTTTTTTTTTTCTCGCACGTTAACGAATTTCTTGCAATTGTGACTTTATTTCTCGTAAACATAAAACGTTTCTGGTGCATGCACCGGTAACAGTGTTGTCGGCCTGAAGTTTGAAGCTGTTGGTGTATGAACGAAGCTCCTCTGCCTCATCCGTCTTGTTCCGTCTTCTCTAGAGCGGGACGTTAGACAGAGTTATCTCCGGGGATCAGAGGCTCAGTTTAATTCCATGTGATTTTACTGATTGTAGCTCATTTAATTTTCAATGTGTAAAGCTTGTTGACACTACAGAGGGGGTGACTCTGCCCGATTGACTAAAAAAAAAGGCAGAATTGCGAGAAAATGTCGGAATTGCAAAAGGAAATGAAATCAGAAAAGCGAGAAATAGTCGGATGGTGAAACGCAGTGCTCAGTGTGTAGATAAATGGATTAAAGAAGACCTTCACATCAACTGCAACTAGACCTCTGCAAACATGCCTAAGATTCACCCTGAGACTAAAGTTTTGATTATCAAGAGGCTGAAGACCAGATCCACTGCTGATGTGGCAGACACCTTCAATGTGTCTCAGCATCAAGTACAGAGGATAAAAAAAAGATTTGAAGAGACTGGAGACGTTCTTGACAAGCCCAGGTCAGGCAGACCCCGCAAGACAACTTCTCGAGAGGACCGTTTGTTGGCTCAAAAATCCAAGGCCAGCCTATTTTCCACTGCAGCAGAGCTCCACGAGACCTGGTCACCTAAAGTCCCTGTGTCAACCAGAACAGTTTGTCGGATTCTGTCTCGAAATGGCCTCCATGGTCGAATCAGTGCCCAGAAGCCAGCACTAAACAAAAGACAATTGAAAAACCGTGTGGCATTTGCCAAGGCCCACAGCCTGCTAAAAGGATGGACGCTGGAAAAGTAGCAGAAGGTGGATTTTTCAAATGAATCTTCTGTTGAATTACACCACAGTCGCCGCAAATATTGCAGGAGACCTACTGGAGCCCGCATGGATCCGAGATTCACCCAGAAAACAGTAAAGTTTGGTGGCGGAAAAATAATGGTCTGGGGTTACATCCAGTATGGGGGTGTGTGAGAGTTCTGCAGGGTGGAAGGCAACATTAATAGTCTAAAATACCAAGAAATTTTAGCTACCTCTTATATTCCCAACCATAAAAGAGGCCAAATTCTGCAGCAGGATGGTGCTCCATCGCATACTTCCATCTCCACATTAAAGTTCCTCAAGGCGAAGAAGATCAAGATGCTCCAGGATTGGCCAGCCCAGTCACCAGACATGAACATCATTGAGCATATGTGGGGTAGTAAGAAAGAGGAAGCATGGAAGACGAAACCAAAGAATAAACAACTAATTTATTTCAGTGCATTAAACATCATTTGGGAGGGTTTTAGCTTTTCATATAAACTATTTCTAACACCAATTGATTAATTAAAAGTCAGGTTAATAGCAGGTGTTTCTACAAAAGAGATAAGTGACAAGACTTTTGTCAGGGACTGTATGTAGTATTTGTTGCTATTTTGGTTTGTAGTAGTGGTGGTGTTAGCGGTGTGGGTGTTGGTAATAATAGTCTCGGTAGTGTTGGGTATTGTGGGTGTAAGATTTTTGGGTGTTAGTATTAGGTTTGGTAGTGTAGGTGTCAGATTTTTGGGTGTTGGTATTTTGGGTGTTAGTATTTGGTTTTTGTTTACATTTATTATGCCTGTATCAATAATGTATACATTTTGTTTTCACATAAATTTATTGCTGTGTGTACATTTTCTGCAATCCCCTGGTGTGATTGAGCTCAACACTGTGGATGTGTTAGAATTCTGCAGAAACCTGGGGACGATAATCATGAGAATGGGGGGGAAAAAAGGTCTTTGTTTTGAGAATGTTGAAGTATAGAGAAGGTCAGAAGGAGTTGCATTGTGTGTGCGGATTTAGAGAAAGCGTATGACAGGGTGGAGAGAGGAGTTGTGGTATTGTATGAGGGCCAGGTGTTTTGGAGAAGTATGTGAAGGTGGTGCAGGACATGTATGAGGACAGTCATCAAGGATCGGCTCTGAGCCCTTCCTGTTTGCAGTGGTGATGGACAGGTTGACAGATGAGGTCAGACAGGAGTCTCTGTGGACTATGATGTTTGTGGATGATATTGTGATTTGTGATGAGATTAGTGAGCAGGTTGAGAAGAGCCTGGAGAGGTGGAGGTACACGCTGGAGAGAAGGGGAATGAAACTCAGTAGGAGTAAGACAGTACATGTGTGCGAATGAGAGGGAGGGCAGTGGAGGGGTGCAGTTGCAGGGAGAAGAAGTGGAGAAGGTGGAGGAGTTCAGGTACCTGGGGTCAACAGTGCAAAGTAATGGAGAGTGTGTTAGAGAAGTGAAGAAAAGAGTGCAGGCAGGGTGGAGTGGGTGGAGAAGAGTGACAGCAGGAGTGATTTGTGATAGAAGGGTATCTGTGAGAGTGAAAGGGAAAGTTTACAGGACTGTGGTGAGACCTGAGATTTTGTACGGATTAGAGACAGTGGCATTGAGTAAAAGACAGGAGGTGGAGCTGGAGGTAGCAGAGCTGAAGATGTTGAGGTTTTCGGTGGAAGGGACGACGATGGACAGGATTAGAAATGAGTTTATTAGAGGGACGGCGCATGTAGGACGTTTTGGGGACAAATTGAGAGAAGCCCGATAAAGATGGTTTGGATATGTGCAGAGGAGGGACATGGGGGATATCTGTAGGAGAATGCTGAGGATGAAGCTGCCAGGAAGGTGTGACCAGCATTTGGGTTGTTTTTTTCTCAAATGAATTGAATGATGGCCATTGGTGAGTAATAATGGAGGAGATATTGAATGTCAATATTTGAATGGATGCTGGTAGTGTTTATGTTCAGTATGGTAAATTTTGTGAGGGCGTGTGAATGTGTGCAGAAATTTATTCCCACAAAAGTAAACACATGGGCAGTTTTATTGCCAGGACCAGTCTCTTTATTCTTACAGAATTAGTTTCAAATCAAATCATTTGTCACACACATTCATGACACATGCGTATGACTGTCCAACATGTCAAGGTGTCATAGAAATTTAATATTTTTACTAATTTGATAAAAATATAACTAAGTATATGTAGAAATGGGAGTATAGTGTGTGTGTGTGTGTGTGTGTGTAATATTTCTCAAAACTTAATATATACACAGTATCTCAAAAGAAAATAACTGGCAGCAAAAGTAAGTACACCCTTCAGTGATAACAGCTGTACGTTGTGTATTTGTGCAAAGCCACACGTCCTCTTTATCATGTTCATGGTTTTGTCTTCATGACAGAATCATACAAATGTGTGCATCTTGTATTAAAGCAGGTAAAATCTGGTGCTTTGAGTTCAATTCTCTCAAACTGACCACTGGATGTGGTACCTCATGGTAAAGACTTCACTATGATGGCCTGAGCTATAAGATCAGTAACGTCCTGAAACTGAGTAAGTACAGTGTTCAGGGTCATACAGATGTTTTCTAAGACTGGTTCCACTCAGACCTCACAAGGTTCCATCAAAGAAGTCGAGTCCTCGTGGGATGCTTCAGCTGAAGAAACTGCTTCAAAAAACAAGCGTGAGTGCTGCAGCATTGATTTACGTTGCACAAGCTGAAGGTCTGCGTGCTCAGATCGTACGCCACACACTGCAACAAGTTGGTTTACTGGCCGTCGTCCCAGAAGGAAGCCTTCTCTGAAGCTGCTTCCAAAGACAGTTTGCTAAAGACGACCTGTCCAAGAGCATGAATTATGGAACCATGCCCTGTGGTCTGATGAGATGGAGATAAACTTGTTCGGCCCAGATGGTGTCCAGCATGTGTGGTGAGGAGCACCAAGAAAATTGTGTCTTGCCTACAGTCAAGCATGGTGTGGTGGCATCATGGTCTGGGGCTGCATGAGTGCTGGTGGAGCTGTGGGTCATTGAGGGAAACATGCAGCTCTGGTGAATTCCATGCCCAGAAGAGGACAGTAAATCTGTACCGCTGTACAAGCTGCATATGGACTAATCTAGAAATGAAAGGTGGATATATTTGATATATGTTCAAAGGGACAATAATAAAATAGTTGCTGAAATGTGAGGTGAACCCTGTGCTCACGTTCCTGAGATACTGTGTGTCAAGACAAGAAGCTTTTTTTTGTCATTTTAACCATATCGAGTCGATTCAGTACTCAGTGGAATCAGCGTTAAAGTGCAACACAAAAGACAGTGTAGAACCTCCACAAGGCACAAAATAGTGTTGACCAATAAACATACAGTATGTTATACAGTACAATGTGTGAAAGAGAGAACTATAAACAAGTGTACTTGTAAACTGTGTGTGTATGCAGACTCAGTTCTGGATCTGTTCCCTGGTCGAGGAGAGAACGTGGTGTGTGACGGCTCGGTGGTGTCTGATTCCAGTGTGCTTCCTTCAGCGCTTCATTGTGTGTAAAAGAGTCTCGGCTTCTCATCAGGAGAACGTGAAGCAGAAGCAGGATGTGAAGATCTCACTTTCTGGAGCGCTAAACATCTTACGTTCACATGTGTCCAGCCGTCACGTGTCTGTAAACTAATCCACACTGTAACGTGTTCACTGACACCGTTTGTGTCCAGGGTTCTACTGATGTTTTTATCAGCATGTAATTCTGTAATTCAGGTGAAACTCTGGTCTGCTCTGTGTCTGCTGTTTACTTCAGATCAGAGACGTGTGTCTGGGGTCCAAACTACAGGCCATGATTTCATGTGTGGATCAAAAAGCAGTCAGGAGAAACTTCACTGCACTTCACTGAGATTCAGCTCCGATTCTTTTTACAATCAAAAATCTAAATTTCTTGTGTAACAGAGTGTCAACTTCAGCCTGCTCTCCCAAATTCATCCGCTTGTTTCAGAAGGATTTAAACTTTAATATATTTTTATATATGATTATATATAAATATAAACACACACTTGTTCACGTCCAGTGCTGTTCTGCTCCTTTGACTAGGGGGTGTGTGTCCCTTAGAGTCAGACACTAAACACTGTCTTACTACTGGACACTTACAGAACCAGCAGAAGAGGAGGGGAGAGGATCACCCAGAGCATCTCTCTCAGGACATTACTAACAGATCAAACGTTCCAACAATGACATGAAAGTGACCTTCAGCCACGAGCGCTTATTTTCATCTCCTTCAAGAGCTCATCTGATCAACTTGAAAGAGCTATCACAGTGTAATGATCTACTGGTTTAGTCATTCCTCGCGAGGGGTGTTAGTGAGGGAATGTTGGTGAGGACAGCTGTGGTGCAGTGGCGTCTCTGTACGTGGTGATGATGAAAGAGGACCAAAGGAACATTTAAAGACTTTGAGCACAACCACATTATTATACATATTGCTTCAGTCTCCAAATTCAGTCTGATGCTCTGATAATAAACAAATCACCAGTGCTGAATCTCCTGAGCTATTTATTACATTTAGACACATGAACAAACCTTCAGTGTCTCAAGTTTTCAACAGGATACACACTTAACCTTTCAAATCACTACAAAACACACACACACTAACACCGCTAAGGTGCAGGTGGAAGTCTGAAATGGGTGGAGTCTCTGATGTCACAATGATTGACAAAAGATTTGGTTGTTTAAAGAAATGCCTGAGTTTATTTTAGAAGATAAACACGGCCCAGAGAGAAGGTGCTTCACGCAGGACTCAGTGGCTCAGTGGTAAGAGCCGTGCCTCTAGTGTGAGAGGTGCTTGGTTTGAATCCGACTAAGTCTCTGTGCTCTCTCTCTCTCTCTCTCTCTCTCTCTCTGAGTAAAAGGTAAGTAAGAAGTAGATGGGATTAAATGGTGTAGGTGAGAGGATAGATTGGTGGACGAATAGGTGGGAAGAGGAGATAGCAGATGGGAGGGGTAGTTGGTGGAGGAGGAAGATCAGGTGGGAGGGGCAGGAGGAAGAGTAGATGACAGGGTGGGCAGGCCAGCTGGCTGGGAGGAGAAGCAGGATATGAGATGACAGGCCAGTGTGGGTGGGCCAGCTGGCTGGGAGGAGGAGCATAATGAGATGACAGGGTGGGAGGGTGGGTAGGCTAGCTGGGAGGAGGAGGTGGTGGTGCAGGATGAGATGACAGGCCAGGGTGGGTAGGCCAGCGTGGGTAGGCCAGCTGGCTGGGAGGAGAAGCAGGAGCAGGATGAGATGACAGGCCAGCTGGCTGGGAGGAGAAGCAGGATGAGATGACCAGCCAGCTGGCTGGGAGGAGAAGCAGGATGAGATGACAGGCCAGGCTGGCTGGGAGGAGAAGCAGGAGCAGGATGAGATGACAGGCCAGGCTGGCTGGGAGGAGAAGCAGGAGCAGGATGAGATGACAGGCCAGGCTGGCTGGGAGGAGAAGCAGGAGCAGGATGAGATGACAGGCCAGGGTGGGTCGGGTGGGTAGGCCAGGCTGGCTGGGAGGAGAAGCAGGAGCAGGATGAGATGACAGGCCAGGGTGGCTCGGGTGGGTAGGCCAGGCTGGCTCGGGTGGGTAGGCCAGGCTGGCTCGGGTGGGTAGGCCAGGCTGGCTCGGGTGGGTAGGCCAGGCTGGCTCGGGTGGGTAGGCAGGCTGGCTCGGGTGGGTAGGCCAGGCTGGCTCGGTGGGTAGGCCAGGCTGGCTCGGGTGGGTAGGCCAGGCTGGCTCGGGTGGGTAGGCCAGGCTGGCTCGGGTGGGTAGGCCAGGCTGGCTGGGAGCAGGAGCAGGATGAGATGAGATGAGAGGCCACAGTGGGTGGGCCAGCTGGCTGGGGGGGAGAAGCAGGAGAGGGAGAGATGGCAGAGCTGATTGGCTGGGAGCAGGAGATGAAGACCAAAAGGGCAGGTGTTACATACTGCTTTTCCTCTACTGTCCTGTCTGCTACCTCTCCTCCTCCTCCTCCACACTGGCCTGTCTGCTACCTCTTCTCCCCCTCCTCTTCACTGGCAGGCCAGCCAGCCCACCCACTCTGTCCTGTCTGCTACCTCTCCTCCCCCTCCTCTTCACTGGCCTGCCAGCCAGCCCACCCACTCTGTCCTGTCTGCTACCTCTCCTCCCCCTCCTCTTCACTGGCCAGCCAGCCAGCCCACCCACTCTGTCCTGTCTACTACCTCTCCTTCTCTTTACTGGCCAGCCAGCCCACCCACTCTGTCCTGTCTGCTACCTCTCCTTCTCCTCACTGTCCTGTCTTCTTCTCCTCCTCACTGGCCAGCCAGCCCGCCCACCCACTCTGTCCTGTCTTCTACCTCTCGTCCCCCTCCTCCCCACTGGCCAGCCAGCCCACCCACTCTGTCCTGTCTTCTACCTCTCCTCCCCCTCCTCCCCACTGGCCAGCCAGCCCACTGACTCTGTCTTGTCTTCTTCTCCTCCCATCTATTACCTACCACCTACTTACTCCTCCTCCACCCATCAGCTTCTGCACCTTCCATCTACCCCTCCTCCACTGAACTACTCCTGTCCCTCCCACCTATCATCCATTCCTTCCATCTACCTTTCCTCCTACTTCACTGTATGCTCTTTTACCACTTAATCCCATTTACTTCTTACTTACCTTTAACTCAGAGAGACAGAGAGAGAGAGACAGCACAGACAGAGAGAGAGTGTGCGCAGAGACGAGGTCGGATTCAAACCAAGCACCTCTCACACTAGAGGCACGGCTCTTACCACTGAGCCACTGAGTCCTGCGTGAAGCACCTTCTCTCTGGGCCATGTTTATCTTCTAAAATAAACTTAGGCAGTTCTTTAAACAACCAAATCTTTTGTCAATCATTGTGACATCAGAGACTCCACCCATTTCAGACTTCCACCTGCGCCTCAGCAGTGTTTGTGTGTGTGTGTGTGTGTGTGTTTTGTGGTGATCTGAAAGGTTAAGTGTGTATCCTGTTGAAAACTTGAGACACTGAAGGTTTGTTTATGTGTCTAAATGTTTAATGAAAAGGAGATTTAGCACTGGTGTCACTTTGTCTTAAACACAGATTAGTTTATTATATATTTCGCTGTGAGTTAATCAAAACACACGCTCACTAACAGACTCCTTGTTTAGTGTCCTAACAAGTGAACAAGTCATCAGCTATCAGTTCTGTTATTAAACACGTCCTCCCCAAAATCCCCTCACTAACACCCCTCACGAGGAATTACTAAACGAGTAGATCATTACACTGTGATAGCTCTTTCAAGTTGATCAGATGAGCTCTTGAAGGAGATGAAAATAAGCGCTCATGGCTGAAGGTCATTTCCACGTCATTGTTGGAACATTTGATCTGTTAGTAATGTCCTGAGAGAGATGCTCTGGGTGATCCTCTCCTCTCCTCTTCTGCTGGTTCTGTAAGTGTCCAGTAGTAAGACGGTGTTTAGTGTCTGACTCTAAGGGACACACGCCCCCTGGTGCAGAAGGCGGAACATCAGTGGACGTGAACAAGTGTGTGTTTATATTTATATATAATATCATATATAAAAATACATTAAAGTGTGAATTCCTCTGAAACAATCGGATGAATTTGGGAGATCAGGCTGGAAACCTTTGGTTTGTGATTGTAAAAAGAATCTCAGTGAAGTTTCTCATGACTGCTTTTTGATCCACACGTGAAATCATGGCCTGTAGTTTGGACCCCAGACACACGTCTCTGATTTGAAGTAAACAGCAGACACACAGAAAACCAGAGTTTCACCTGAATCACATGCTGATAAAAACATCAGTAGAACCCTGGACATAAACGGTGACAGTGACCAAGTTACAGTTTGGATTAGTTTACAGAACACGCGACGGCTGGACAGGTGTGAACGTAAGATGTTCAGCGCTCCAGAAGGTGAGATCGTCTACATCCTGAGACTCTTTTACACACAGTGAAGCGCTGAAGAGGGCACGCTGGAATCAGACACCACCGAGCCGTCACACACAACGTTCTCTCCTCTACCAGGGAACCAGCTGCCAGAACTGTGGACGCACACACACACACACACCACACACACACACACACACACACCTCACCGCCACGCTAGACATCAACAGCCCTGTAGAGACACACACACACAAAATATTAAATCGTGATTAATCACAACTGAATTTATTTCTGTTGTAAATGTACCTTAATGTCGTGAATAAATGTGTGCTCCATTTAAGGTTTTTATGTCGCCTCATTTTATTTATTTATATTTTTTAAATAATAACAGAAATGCATGCTGCATTAATCATTAATCGTGCGTTAATAAAATCAGTGCTGCTGAATTAAATATCAGTTAATGCATTAAGTTTAACAGTCAAAAAAATAAAATCCATCAATCCAAAACACTGAGCTGTGAAGTGAAGAACACTGATTATATCTTCATCATGGAAGATGCAGCAGCAGGTGAAGAGGGATGTAGTGAAAGCCAATGAAAAGGCATATGAGGAGCTGTAGGAGGAGTTGGACACTAAGAAGGAGAAAAGGATTTTTACTGATTGGCCAGACAGAGGGACCGAGCTAGGAAGGATGTGCTGCAAGTTAGGAGGGTGTTGAGAAGATGGAGGGAGTATTTTTAGCAGCTGATGAACGAGGAAAATGAGAGAGAGAGAAGGTTGGATGGTGTGGAGTTGGTGAAGACTTGGTTGATATGATTTTTGAAAGAGAAGTTGCTCTAAAATAACTCCCAGGTCTTTTATCGTTTTACCGTACAGAACATCCGTCTAAATGCAGGTTGAGATGCTGGAGCTTCTGTATACTGGTTTTTGGGCCGATGAGCAAAATCTCCGTCTTGTCAGAATTTAATAGTAGAAAGTTATGGGTCATCCAGTCTCTTATTTCCTTAACACACTCAGTTATCCGAGCTAATTGAGCTGTATCGCCTGGTTTAGATGAGATATATAGCTGGGTATCATCAGCATAACAGTGGAAGCTAATTCCATGCCTTCTAATAATATTTCCAAAGAAAGCATGTATATTGTAAAAAGCAGGGGTCCTAGAACTGAACCTTGTGGCACGCCATTATTTACTAGCATTAGCCTGGATAGCGCTCCATTTAAGTCTACAAAATGGTAACGATCGGACAGGTAAAATTTAAATCAGCTTAATGCCTTTCCCTGAATGCCGATGTAATTTTGTAAGTGATCTAGGAGGAGATCATGATCTATAGTGTCGAATGCAGCACTAAGATCTAGTAAAACTAACAGCGAGATGAAGCCTTGGTCTGAAGCTAAACACACACACACACACACACCTCACCGCCACTCTACAGACATCAACAGCCCTGTACACACACACACACACACACACACACACCACACACACACACACACACACACCACACACACACACCACACACACACACACACACACACACCTCACCGCCACTCTACAGACATCAACAGCCCTGTACACACACACACACACCTCACCGCCACTCTACAGACATCAACAGCCCTGTACACACACACACACACAACACACACCCTCACCGCCACTCTACAGACATCAACAGCCCTGTACACACACACACACACACACCACAGCCCTGTACACACACACACCCTCACCGCCACTCTACAGACATCAACAGCCCTGTACACACACACACACACACACACCACCCCCCCACCACACACACACCACACACACCACAACACACACCCACACACCACTCTACAGACATCAACAGCCCTGTACACACACACACACCACACCTCACCACACACACAGCCTTACACACACCACCCACCCACTGTACACACACACACACACCACACACACACACCACACACACACAACACACCACCACTACACACACCACACACACACCTACACCGACATCACAGCCCTGTACACACACACACACCTCACCGCCACTCTACAGACTCTACAGCCCTGTACACCACACACACACACCACCCTCACCGCCAATCGTACAGACATCAACAGCCCTGTACACACACACACACACCCACCGCATGTACA
>JBCEWE010001560.1:10000-26562 GCA_039877035.1 Silurus lanzhouensis | reverse complement strand
TATATATACACATTATATACACACATTATATATACACATTATACACACATTATATATACACATTATATACACACATTATATATATATATACACATATACACATTATATATACACATTATATACACACATTATATATACACATTATATATACACATTATACACACATTATACACATTATATACACACATTATATATACACATTATATACACACATTATATATACACATTATATATACACATTATATACACACATTATATATACACATTATATACACACATTATATATACACATTATATACACATTATAACACATTATATACACACATTATATATATACACTATACACACACATTATATATACACATTATATACACACATTATATATACACATTATACACATTATATACACACATTATATATACACATTATATATACACATTATATACACACATTATATATATATATATATATACACATTATACACATTATATACACATTATACACATTATATATACACATTATACATACACATTATATACACATTATACACATTATATACACATTATACACATTATATACACACATTATATACACACATTATATACACACATTATACACATTATATATATATATATATTCAATTCAATTCAATTCATTTTTATTTGTATAGCGCTTTTAACAATGAACATTGTCTCAAAGCAGCTTTACACAGATAATGTGGTGATCAGATGTAAATATGTTCTTTGTAAGTATGTTTGTCCCTGATGAGCAACTGTGGCAAGGAAAAACTCCCCGAGATGGCATAAGGAAGAAACCTTGAGAGGAACCAGACTCAAGAGGGAACCCATCCTCATCTGGGTTGCACCAAATGTCCATTTGAAGCATATATACAAAGTTGCGGGGTGCAGTGATGATGATCAGAAGCAAACTGCACTCCCGAGTCAGTGCAGCAGACCGCTGACACCAACTACAGTCCAATCCGTCCTCAAAGCACCCGTTCTACTCCGGAATTACATGGAACCACCCAAGGTGTTGAGGAGAGACCGTCCCAAGCTGCACAGAAGTGTGAAGATCCGCGGAGGGGAGAGGGGCAGGAACAGTGGTCACTGGAGCCTCAGGAGCATGTTTAACTCGACCGAGAGAGAGAGAGAGAGAGAGAGAGAGAGAGAGAGAGAGAGAGAGAGAGACAGAGAGAGAGAGAGAGGGTGACAGGAAGGGAAGGATATGGATTATTAAGTGTCCCTATTGGTGTATGAAAGTTGATGTCACTGTGCAGTTTGGACTCCGGCAAGACTCGCTATGGCAGCATAACTAAAAGGGAGAACCAGAAGGTAACACAGACATGAGGGATCTCTGGGATAAGAGACGACCCACCACACCACCGTCAACAAACCCGAGTGAACGTGTGAATGTGAGGGGACGACAGCATACAAATATACCAGTTCACCAAACACTCTATATCCATGTTTCCTCCAGATCTGCACCTTTACCTAAGAAAAATCTACTGATCAAAGACTTGACTAAATAAATAAGTTTTCAGCCTCGACTTGAACACTGAGACTGTGTCTGAGTCCCGAACACTGATTGGAAGGCTGTTCCATAACTGTGGGGCTTTATAAGAGAAAGATCTGAGAAAGATCTGCCCCCTGCTGTAGTCTTCATTATTTGAGGAACCAAAAGATAGCCAGCACCTTTTGATCTAAGTAGGCGTGGAGGATCATACTGGTACAAAAGTTCACTCAGATACTGCGGTGCGAGACCGTTAAGTGCTTTATATGTCAGTAGTAGTATCTTATAATCAATGCGAGATTTGATTGGGAGCAGTGTAGACTGATTAAAACAGGGGTGATGTGGTCGTATTTCCTAGATCTGGTGAGGACTCTTGCTGCTGCATTCTGGACTAACTGAAGCTTATTTCTGCACTTACTCGCACACCCAGACAGTAAAGCGTTACAGTAGTCTAATCTAGAAGTAACAAAAGCATGAACTAGTTTTTCTGCATCCTGTAACGACATCATATTTCTAATTTTAGCAATATTTCTAAGGTGGAAGAAGGCGATCCTGGTAATATTATTCACGTGAGACTCAAAGGAAAGACTCGGGTCAATAATCACACCAAGGTCTTTGACAGCCGTACACACTGAAACAGAAACACCATCCAGAGATGCTACGTAATCAGAAAGTTAACTTCTAGCTGCATGTGGTCCTAGTAAAAGTACTTCCGTCTTATCTGAGTTGAGCTGAAGAAAATTATTAAGCATCCACTGTCTAATGTCCTTTACACACTCCTCAACACTGTTTAGCTGATCTCTCTCATCTGGCTTTGCTGAAATATACAGCTGTGTGTCATCAGCATAGCAATGGAAGCGAATCCCATGTTTATGAATGATTTCACCAAGAGGCAGCATATATAAGGAGAAAAGCAGTGGGCCTAAGACAGATCCTTGAGGAACACCAAACTTTACCTCATAGAGTGTGGAGAACTCACCATTTACATCCACAAACTGATAACGATCAGTCAAATAAGACCTGAGCCAAGAGAGAGCTGTTCCCTTTATTCCTACAACGTTCTCAAGTCTAGCAAGCAGTATAGTGTGATCAATGGTGTCAAAAGCTGCACTAAGGTCGAGCAAAACAAGTAAGGAGACAAAACCCTGATCGGAGGCCAATAACAGGTCATTTACCACCTTAACTAGCGCCGTCTCTGTGCTATGATGAGGCCGAAATCCTGACTGATACATTTCAAAAATGTTATTCATAAGTAGGTGTGAGCATAACTGCTGTGCTACAACCTTTTCTAAAATTTTGGATATAAAGGGGAGATTTGATATCGGTCTGTAGTTGGACAACTGACATGGGTCAAGGTCAGGTTTCTTAATAAGGGGGTGGATAACTGCCAGTTTGAAGGATTTAGGTACATAACCAGTGCTAATGGAAGAGTTAATTATTTTTAAAACTGGTTTGATTACCTCTGGAGTTATCTGTTTAAAGAAACTAGTAGGCACGGGATCAAGAATGCAGGTTGATGATTTTGATGAGGAGATTAATGAAATTAAGTCCTTCTCATGAATAGGAGTGAAGCTTTGTAGTTGATTGTCCGTTATAATTACACTGCTGTCTACAGGGTTATTTGTAAAATAATTTGGATTTATATTAACCGTCTGGATTTCTTGCCTGATGTTTTCAATTTTATTATTAAAAAAGTTCATGAAATCATTACTACCTATTGATGGTGTGCATGTGAGTGCAGTGCTTTTATTCCCTGTTCATTTTGCTACCGTGCTGAATAAAAATCTAGGATTATGTTTGTTATTTTCTATGAGGGTGGAGAAATATGCTGATCTAGCAGCACTAAGAGATTTTCTATAATTTAGGAGGCTCTCCTTCCATGCTATTTGAAATACTGTTAATTTTGTTTGACGCCATTTACGTTCTAATTTTCGAGTGGTCTGTTTTAAGGTGCGTGTATGATCAGTATACCACTGTGCTAATTTTTTTTCCCTGATCATTTTGGTCTTAAGGGGAGCTACATCATCTAGAGTGTAACGTAACGTTGTTTCTAGATGTTCAGTGGCCCAGTCGAGCTCTGCGGGGTCTGACGGAGATCTATCTAATATCGTAATTTCGGGAAGATTATTAATAAAACGCGCTGCTGTAGCTGACGTGAAAGTACGCTTAACACGGTAACGTGGTGAGGTAGAAATGCAATGACTTAGGCAAATTTTAAACGAGATTAGATAATGGTCTGAAATAGCTTCAGACTGTGGAATTATGACTAAGTTTTTTATTTTTAATCCAAATGTTAACAACAAATCGAGAGTGTGTCTCCACTATGAGTGGGTCCTATAACATTCTGATTAATTCCAACTGAATCTAGAATGGACACAACTGCTGCTCTTAAGGAGTCTTCCTGATTATCAAAATGAATATTAAAGTCACCAACAATTAATGCTTTATCTAAAGAAGTAGATAAATTTGTAATGAAATCTGCAAATTCTATCAGAAAATCAGAGTAGGGCCCTGGGGGTCTATAAATAATAATTAGAGGAATTAACTGGCTTGACCTGCTTTCGGACACTGAATATTTTATGTTGGTGTAAAGAACTTCAAATGTTTTAATGTTTATATACACATTATACACACATTATACACACGTATAACATACACATGAATGTGAAATTGAAGGCAAAATGTGCAGTAATGTGTGTATATATATATATATATATATATAAATAAAGATACATGTGAATAAAATAGTGCAGATATACAGTATGTGAGGTACAGTATGTGTGGAGATTGAGGAGAATGAGTGTGTAATAGTGTGTAATATGTACATTATGTATAATTGTACAGAAGTTTTACAGTGTTTATACAGTGTTTATACAGTGATCTAATGGTGTAGTGTAGAGTTCAGTAGTGTGATGGTGATGGTGAAGGTGATGGTGATGGTGATGGTGAAGGTGATGGTGATGGTGAAGGTGATGGTGATGGTGGATGGAAAAAAGCCTTCTCTGAAACTGCTGGTTCTGGTGCGTATGTTCCTGTATCTCCTTCTTGATGGAAGGAGGTTAAACAGTGTGACTGGGATGTGAAGAGTCCTTGATGATGTTGTGAGCTCTGCACAGAGCTGCTGTGATGAAGGTGTTCAGTGGCAGGTAGTTGGGTGGCAGTGATGCGTCGGGCGGTTTTGACCAGGCTTTGTAGGTCTTTACATTCATACACAGTGAAGCCTCCGTACCAGTGATGGAGTTGGTCAGGATGTTCTCGATGATGCAGTGGTAGAAACTCATTAGAAAATACTGAGTGTAGGAGAAGTTTGTGGACACCTGACCATAAGAATGCAATAGTTTAGTTTTATTTCACTTTTGCCCTCACTCCAGCACATGGAAAGCAGGTTTTCCTGGAGCTGGCTTTGTGCTTTGTGCCCAGGGGCAGTCATGCTGGAACAGGTGTGGATGTCCTAGTCTACAGACGTCCTGCACAAATGTTTGAGGAAGAACCACATACGGCTGGATAAGTTAGGTGTCCCGATACTTTTGGCCTTACAGTGTGTGTTTAATGGACAGTTTCTAAAGTCTTAATGAAAGAGTTTCACAGGTGTATGTGTGTGTGTGTGTGTGTGTGTGTGTGTGTGTGTGTGTGTGTGTGTGTGTGTGTGTGATGATGTGTGTAAGGATAAAAGCAGGTGTTGAGATTATCTCTGAATCTATAAAGTGTGTGTGTGTGCGCGCAAGTGCGTGTGCGCGCGTGTGTGTGTGTGCGCGTGTGTGCGCGTGTGTGTGTGTGCGCGTGTGTGCGTGTGTATGTGCATTATGGCTTTAATTATCTTCCTTCCTCTTACTGGAACATGAAGATTAAACTCCATCTATTATTCACTCTGTGTGTGTGTGTGTGTGTGTGTGTGTGTGTGTGTGTGTGTGTGTGAAGATGTTATGTCTGATCAGGACTTCCCAGTAAAAATTTTAAGATCCACTATGGTATTAATTATGGTGTTGTTTAGGATCAAATGTTGTGTTTATGATAAAAGTGTTTATGATGCTGGTGTTTATAAAGATGTAATGTTTATGATGGTGGTGTTTATGATGCTGGTGTTTATAAAGATGTAATGTTTATGATGGTGGTGTTTATGATGCTGGTGTTTATAAAGATGTAATGTTTATGATGGTGGTGTTTATGATGATGGTGGTGTTGTATTGTAAATGGCCTGTATGGTGTATAGTATTAGCCACGGGTAAACGCCGGCAGTTGTGTGTTTGATAACTGAATGCAGATGGTAGATAGAAATTGTGTATTGTTCAGTTGTGTGTGTGTGTGTGTGTGTGTGTGTGTGTGTGTGTGTGTGTGTGTGTGTGTGTGTATGTGGTAAGTCTTCTATTGAAGACTTGTGTTTATTGTAATAATGAAAAATAAACAGTATTGTGTATCATCAGTGCGTATTTGTCACCTGTCCTTCATGCTTCGTACTGAGTGCTGTACAGGAAGTGCAGTGTGAGAAGGAAGTGCAGTGTGAGCAGCGGCTGTGTGTCGATAAGTGTATTGATTTAGTGTTGAGTGTCCCTGTGTGTAGTGCACTAGCAGCTGCTGTGGTTATTCCTGTACAATAGAGTCCAGTTGTGTGCCGTTACTGACTAAATACAGAGCACAGAACTAATAACAACCGAAACATTAGCACAGGCGCTACATTACCAGTGTGAGCAGTGGGCCAACAAGGGGCGGGGCTTACCTTCTATTTACATTTAATTCAGTCTATCCTAAAATCACTGTGTTTCAGTGTACACGGTGAGTGTTAATGTGAGTGTTAGTGTGAGTGTTAGTGTGAGTGTTAGTGTGAGTGTAAGTGTTAGTGTGAGTGTGAGTGTTAGTGTGAGTGTTAGTGTGAGTGTTAGTGTTAGTGTGAGTGTTAGTGTGAGTGTTGGTGTTAGTGTTAGTGTGAGTGTTAGTGTGAGTGTTGGTGTGAGTGTTAGTGTGAGTGTTAGTGTGAGTGTTGGTGAGTGTTAGTGTGAGTGTGAGTGTTAATGTGAGTGTTAGTGTGAGTGTTAGTGTGAGTGTTAGTGTGAGTGTGAGTGTTAGTGTGAGTGTTAGTGTGAGTGTTAGTGTGAGTGTTAGTGTGAGTGTTAGTGTGAGTGTTGGTGTGAGTGTTAGTGTTAGTGTTAGTGTTAGTGTGAGTGTTGGTGTGAGTGTTAGTGTGAGTGTGAGTGTTAGTGTGAGTGTTGGTGAGTGTTAGTGTGAGTGTGAGTGTTAGTGTGAGTGTTAGTGTGAGTGTTGGTGTTATTGTTAGTGTAAGTGTGAGTGTTAGTGTGAGTGTTGGTGTAAGTGTTGGTGTGAGTGTTGGTGACTGTTAGTGTGAGTGTGAGTGTGAGTGTGAGTGTGAGTGTGAGTGTTAGTGTGAGTGTTAGTGTGAGTGTAAGTGTGAGTGTTAGTGTGAGTGTTAGTGTGAGTGTAAGTGTGAGTGTAAGTGTGAGTGTTAGTGTGAGTGTTAGTGTGAGTGTTGGTGTGAGTGTTAGTGTTGGTGAGTGTTAGTGTGAGTGTTAGTGTGAGTGTAAGTGTTAGTGTGAGTGTTAGTGTGAGTGTTAGTGTGAGTGTTAGTGTTGGTGAGTGTTAGTGTGAGTGTTAGTGTGAGTGTAAGTGTTAGTGTAAGTGTTAGGGTGAGTGTAAGTGTTAGTGTGAGTGTAAGTGTTAGTGTGAGTGTTGGTGATTGTTAGGGTGAGTGTAAGTGTTAGTGTGAGTGTAAGTGTTAGTGTGAGTGTTGGTGATTGTTAGTGTGAGTGTTAGTGTGAGTGTTAGTGTAAGTGTTAGTGTAAGTGTTAGTGTGAGTGTTACTGTGAGTGTTGGTGAGTGTTAGTGTAAGTGTTAGTGTGAGTGTTAGTGGTGAGTGTAAGTGTTAGTGTGAGTGTTGGTGACTGTTAGTGTGAGTGTTAGTGTGAGTGTTGGTGAGTGTTAGTGTGAGTGTTAGTGTGAGTGTAAGTGTTAGTGTTAGTGTGAGTGTAAGTGTTAGTGTGAGTGTAAGTGTTAGTGTGAGTGTTGGTGATTGTTAGGGTGAGTGTTAGTGTGAGTGTTAGTGTAAGTGTTAGTGTAAGTGTTAGTGTAAGTGTTAGTGTGAGTGTTACTGTGAGTGTTGGTGAGTGTTAGTGTAAGTGTTAGTGTGAGTGTTAGTGGTGAGTGTAAGTGTTAGTGTGAGTGTTGGTGACTGTTAGTGTGAGTGTTAGTGTGAGTGTTGGTGAGTGTTAGTGTGAGTGTTAGTGTGAGTGTAAGTGTTAGTGTTAGTGTGAGTGTTGGTGAGTGTTGGTGTGAGTGTAAGTGTTAGTGTGAGTGTTGGTGAGTGTTAGTGTGAGTGTTAGTGTGAGTGTAAGTGTTAGTGTTAGTGTGAGTGTTGGTGAGTGTTAGTGTGAGTGTTAGTGTGAGTGTTGGTGAGTGTTAGTGTGAGAGTGTGAGTGTAAGTGTGAGTGTAAGTGTGAGTGTTAGTGTGAGTGTGAGTGTTAGTGTGAGTGTGAGTGTTAGTGTGAGTGTAAGTGTGAGTGTTAGTGTGAGTGTTAGTGTGAGTGTAAGTGTGAGTGTTAGTGTGAGTGTTAGTGTGAGTGTTAGTGTGAGTGTGAGTGTTAGTGTTAGTGTGAGTGTAAGTGTGAGTGTTAGTGTGAGTGTTAGTGTGAGTGTAAGTGTGAGTGTTAGTGTGAGTGTTAGTGTGAGTGTTAGTGTTAGTGTGAGTGTGAGTGTGAGTGTTGGTGTGAGTGTTGGTGATTGTTAGGGTAAATGTGAGTGTTAGTGTGAGTGTTAGTGTTAGTGTGAGTGTGAGTGTAAGTGTGAGTGTTAGTGTGAGTGTTGGTGGGTGTGAGTGTAAGTGTTAATGTAAATGTTGGTGAGTGTGAGTGTAAGTGTTAGTGTGAGTGTTAGTGTGAGTGTTGGTGGGTGTTAGTGTGAGTGTAAGTGTTAATGTAAATGTTGGTGAGTGTTAGTGCGTGTGTTAGTGTGAGTGTAAGTGTTAATGAAAATGTTGGTGAGTGTGTTGGTGTGAGTGTTGGTGTGAGTGTTGGCGTGAGTGTAAGTGTTGGTAAATGTTGGTGTTGGTGTGAGTGTAAGTGTATTATTGTGTGTGTTGTTGATTGTTGGTGTGAGTGTTGGTGAGTGTTAGTGTAAGTGTTAGTGTATTGTTGTGTGTGTTGTTAATTGTTGGTGTGAGTGTTGGTGTATTATTGTGTGTGTTGTTGATTGTTGGTGTGAATGTTGGTGTAAGTGTTAGTGTGAGTGTTAGTGTAAGTGTTAGTGTAAGTGTTGGTAAATGTTGGTGTGAGTGTTGGTGTATTGTGTGTTGTTGATTGTTGGGGTGAGTGTTGGTGTGAGTGTTGGTGAGTATTGCGGTGAGTGTTTTTGTGGGTGTTTTTGAGTGTTGGTGTGAGTGTTAGTGTGTGTGTTAGTGTTAGTGTAAGTGTTGGTGTGAGTGTTGGTATATTGTTGTGTGTGTTGTTGATTGTTGGTGTGAGTGTTGGTGTGAGTGTTGGTGTGAGTGCTGGTGAGTGTTTTTGAGTGTTGGGGTGAGTGTTAGTGTGTGTGTTAGTCTTAGTGTAAGTGTTAGTGTAAGTGTTGGTAAATGTTGGTGTGAGTGTTGGTGTATTATTGTGTGTGTTGTTGATTGTTGGTGTGAGTGTTGGTGTATTATTGTGTGTGTTGTTGATTGTTGGTGTGAGTGTTGGTGTATTGTTGTGTGTGTTGTTGATTGTTGGTGTGAGTGTTGGTGTATTGTTATGTGTGTTGTTGATTGTTGGGGTGAGTGTTGGTGTAAGTGTTGGTGAGTATTGCGGTGAGTGTTTTTGTGGGTGTTTTTGAGTGTTGGGGTGAGTGTTAGTGTGTGTGTAAGTGTTAGTGTAAGTGTTGGTGTGAGTGTTGGTGTATTGTTGTGTGTGTTGTTGATTGTTGGTGTGAGTGTTGGTGTGAGTGTTGGTGAGTGTTTTTGAGTGTTGGTGTGAGTGTTAGTGTGTGTGTTAGTGTTAGTGTAAGTGTTGGTGTGAGTGTTGGTATATTGTTGTGTGTGTTGTTGAGTGTTGGTGTGAGTGTTGGTGTGAGTGCTGGTGAGTGTTTTTGAGTGTTGGGGTGAGTGTTAGTGTGTGTGTTAGTCTTAGTGTAAGTGTTAGTGTAAGTGTTGGTAAATGTTGGTGTGAGTGTTGGTGTATTGTTGTGTGTGTTGTTGATTGTTGGTGTGAGTGTTGGTGTGAGTGTTGGTGTGAGTGCTGGTGAGTGTTTTTGAGTGTTGGGGTGAGTGTTAGTGTGTGTGTTAGTCTTAGTGTAAGTGTTAGTGTAAGTGTTGGTAAATGTTGGTGTGAGTGTTGGTGTATTATTGTGTGTGTTGTTGATTGTTGGTGTGAGTGTTGGTGTATTATTGTGTGTGTTGTTGATTGTTGGTGTGAGTGTTGGTGTATTGTTGTGTGTGTTGTTGATTGTTGGTGTGAGTGTTGGTGTATTGTTATGTGTGTTGTTGATTGTTGGGGTGAGTGTTGGTGTAAGTGTTGGTGAGTATTGCGGTGAGTGTTTTTGTGGGTGTTTTTGAGTGTTGGGGTGAGTGTTAGTGTGTGTGTAAGTGTTAGTGTAAGTGTTGGTGTGAGTGTTGGTGTATTGTTGTGTGTGTTGTTGATTGTTGGTGTGAGTGTTGGTGTGAGTGTTGGTGAGTGTTTTTGAGTGTTGGTGTGAGTGTTAGTGTGTGTGTTAGTCTTAGTGTAAGTGTTAGTGTAAGTGTTGGTAAATGTTGGTGTGAGTGTTGGTGTATTGTTGTGTGTGTTGTTGATTGTTGGTGTGAGTGTTGGTATGAGTGTTGGGGTGAGTGTTAGTGTGTGTGTTACAGTGTGTATCAGTGTGAACACCTCTGTGTGTGCATCACTGTGTTTGACTTCACCTCCAGGTGATCACACTGGGCATTTGATTCTCAAAGTGTGTGAAGAGAACAGCCCAGGACATATGAAAACAAGCAGCACACACACACACACACACACACACACACACACACACACACACACACACACACACACACACACACACAAAAAGCAAATGTTTTCCTCCATGACACACTGGTTAATGTGCAGTGTGAGGATAATTACAGCACTGTTCCACACTGACACTGTGGTCTAATCTAAAGCTTTTATCTCTCTCTCTCTCTCTCTCTCTCTCTCTCTCTCTCTCTCTCCCTCCCTTTCTATCTTTAAATCTCTCTCTCTCTCCCTCTCCCTTTCTATCTCTCAATCTCTCTCTTTCTCTTTCTCTCTCTGAGCTAATGTTTCTCTCCAGTGACCACACCCACTAAAAGAGGATAAAATGGAGATTTTTTTTTTTCTTAGCAAAAAGTGAAGAGCCTTTAGTACAAAACATCTTTAACAGGCTAGACCTACCTCTGAGAGAGAGAGAGAGAGAGAGAGAGAGAGAGAGAGAGAGAGAGGGGAGGGGGGCGGCTTTCTTTCTTTCTTTCTTTCTTTCTTGCTTTCTGGGGAACTATTTGCACAGTATATAAAGTATTTGCTGCTGCCCCCAGTGGCCTTGGTGTGTAATTGCACTGTACACTCTGCACTCTGCTGGCTCTTCAATTCAGTTCAGTTTCATTTGTAGAGCTTTAAACAGTGCACATGGTCCCAAAACAGAAATAAATAAATTACAAATATTCTTTTTATATTTATAAAACAGTCTCTTAGTTTATTCCTAATTAGTGAGTCAGTGGAGACTATGGTGAGGAAAACTCCCTGAGATGGCATGAGGAAGAAACATTAAGAGGATCCAGACTCCAAAAGGGAACCGAATGTCCATTTATTACAGTTCCATCAATGTTGAGGTTTTCTCCTGTTTACTGATGGAGACTCGAGTGTAAAACAGTTAATGGTGATTGTATTCCTGACCCACAGTAGCAGACTGTTATTATTAATTACACTCCAAATTCATCTTCATGGTTCTTTAGGTTGTTTATGTTGAACCATCTTCAGCAGCTGTGACTGGTCTCCAACTTCAGAGAACTCCATCCAGAGGAAGGGTATAAGGATTAATCAGGCAGAGCTACAAAGAAGAAAGGGACAGTACCACTGGTACCTCAGGGGCTTGAGAGAGAGAGAGAAAGAGAGAGAGAGAGAGAGAGAGAGAGAGAAGATGGGTAACAGGAAGAGAAAAATAAGGATAATTGGGTCTCCTTATTGTTATATAAAAGTTGAAGACACTGTACAGTGTGATCAGGGTGGGGGTGGGGCAAGTACAAACAAGACTCGTTTTTGGCAGCAGAACTAAAATGGAGAAGCAGAAGGAAACACAGACATGAGGATCTCTGGGATAAGAGACGACCCACCACACCACCATCAACAAACCTGAGTGAACGTGTGAGAGTGAGGAGACGACAGCATCCAAATATCCCAGTTCACCAAACACTCCATATCCATGATCCCTCCAGATCTGCTCCTTTACCTCACAAACACCTACTGACTAAAGACTCCACTAAATAAATATGTGTTCAGCCTCGACTTGAACACTGAGACTGTGTCTGAGTCCCGAACACTGATTGGAATATTGTTCCATAACTGTGGGGTTTATAAGAGAAACATCTGCCCCCTGCTGGAGTCTTCATTATTTGAGGTACCAACAAATAGCCTGCACCTTTTGATCTAAGTAGGCGTGGAGGTACAGAAGTTCACTCAGATACTGCGGCGTGAGAGCGTTGAGTGCTTTATACTGTAGTATTCTGTATTTTGCTGTACAGAGTGCTCTCTAATTAAAGAGAACTCCATCCAGAGTACAATTTTGCAGAAAGTTTTTTAACACTTTCTTAATATATTTTACACACTCCTCAACATTGTTAAGCTGATCTTTCTCATGTGTGTATCATCAGCATAGCAATGGAAGTGAGTTTATGTATAATTTCACCCAGAGGCAGCAGATATAAAGAGAAAAGCAGTGGGCCTAAGACAGGTCCTTGCGGAACACCAAACTTTACCTCAGAGAGTGTGGAGAACTCACCATTTACATCAACAAACTGATAGCGATCAGTCAAATAAGACCTGAGCCAGGAGAGAGCTGTTCCCTTTATTCCAACAACGTTCTCCAGTCCAGCAAGCAGGAGATTATGATCAATGGTGTGAAAAGCTGCACTGAGATCGAGCAAAACAAGTAAAGAGACAAAACCCTGATCAGAGGCCAATAACAGTCATTTACCACCTTAACTAGCGCCGTCTCTGTGCTATGATGAGGCAGAAATCCTGACTGATACATTTCATAAATGTTGTTCCTCAGTAGATGTGAGCAGAACTGCTGTGCTACAACCTTTTCTAGAATCTTGGAGATAAAGATATTGGAATGTAGTTGGACAGCTGACAGGGTGAAGATCTTCATTCTTACAGCCTGAAGTCTTGCTCTGTACATTACAATATCTTTGTCATGTCCTAATCTTTACACTTCTGTGATTGGCTGAAGTGAGAGTGGTGGCAGGATCTTGTCTCTTATTGGTTAGTGGTGTGGATTAAACATGGGGTTAATTATGACTCATCAGAAAACAGAATATAGAATACATGCAGGACATACAGCTGTTCTGTCCCTCTGACATCATCAGAACACCAGCAGTGTGTGTGTGTGTGTGTGTGTGTGTGAACATCTTCATCTTACAACAGGCTTCAGTTACGTGTGTGTGTGTGTGTGTGTGTGTGTGTGTGTGTGTGTGTGTGTGTGTGCCCGAACATGTTCACCTTACAACACACTTCAGTTACGTGTGTGTGTGTGTGTGTGTGTGCGCCCGAACATGTTCACCTTACAACACACTTTAGTTAGGGGGGTGTGTGTGTGTGTGTGTGTGTGTGTGTGTGTGTGTGTTTGTGTTTTAGAGCCATCAGTTGTGAAACAGATCAGTGAAAAAAAAAACTGTTTTTAGCTCTTATCAGACTGTACTCTGGCCTGTGTGTGTGTGTGTGTGTGTGTGTGTGTGTGTGTGTGTGTGTGTGCGTGCGCGCCTTTTGTTATAGTTTGATCTGTGTGTTCTGTCTGCACTGCAGTTACATCATGCTGTGTGTGTGTGTGTGTGTGTGTGTGTGTGTGTGTGTGTGTGTGTGTGTGTGTGTGTGTGTGTTTGCTGCCTGCAGGGAAAATACTTTCACATTTTCCTTGATGTCTCCAGTTTTATGTTTCACCTTCAGTGCTATGACGCACACAAACGTGCACCACTGAACGCTGGGACTTTACCTTGAGTTTTTAGGAATTTAATCTGCTGCCCTGAAGATACACCACATATAGGAGAAAAGTCACACACACACACACACACACACACACACACACACACACACACACACACACACACACACACACACACACACACTGCAGTAGGATCCACCCAGCTCTGTTTCTATTTCTGAATGAAGACAATTAGTGACGTCAACATCAACCCACCATACAGGTGTTTCTCTCTCTCTCTGTGTGTGTGTGTGTGTGTGTGTGTGTGTGTGTGTGTGTGTGTGTGTGTGTGTGTGTGTCAGTGAAGATTACACAGAGCTTTATCTTTTATAAAACAATGAAAATTCCGTATCAGAGACAATGAAGACAGGAACAAAAAGAGGCAGCAGAGAGAACGAGAGAGAACAGAAACAGGATGAGATCTGTCAAGAGATCAGCTCTACAAACACACACATAGATGGACAGATAAATAGACAGACAGACAGACAGACAGACAGACAAATAGATGAAAAGAGACAAAAATATGGACAGACAAATGGACAGAAGGATAGAAAGATTGACTGGTGGACCGACAGACAAAAACACAGGTATACAGACAGACAACTGTCGAGACCAGACAATATACAGCTGGACAGACAGAAGCCATTCTTTGCATTTTAAACATTGTTTATTTTATCGTTCTCTCTATCCCTAAGTATGCGTTTAGTGCTGTCTCTGTAGTAACATGAATATGAAACACATTCATAATACCACACACACACACACACACACATGCACACAGGTCCAGACGGAGCTGGTTCGGATGTTGACAACATTCCCAGGAGATTTCCCTGAATTGCTTATCGTGATGTCATCGGGAGACAGTTTAGAATCATTTTCAGTATAACGATGGACAGATTCGATATCACTTTAATGAAAACATGTTGCTGTCCAAACACGTCTGACATTCCGTCTGAAACGCGTCTGTACACTCTCACGTCTCCCTGAGTGTTCTTACACACACACACACACACACACACACACACACACACACACACACACACACACACACACACTAATCTCACACATGCAGTAATTTCACCACATCATCCCAAACCACACTAAATGACACAACACACTACATCACACCATACCATAACACATCGTAACACACCACAAGACACCATATACCACACCACAACGACACATCACACCGTAACACACCACAAGACACACCACAATATACCACATGACACACCACACAATATCATGACACACAACACCACATGACACACCATACCGCAGCTCAGCACAACACTGACATTATGGAATTTGGAAACACAATTTAATGTTTATGATAATACAGTACATCGGGGTGTGTGTGTGTGTGTGTGTGTGTGTGTGTGTGTGTGTGTGTGTGTGTGTTTAGATGACATGGCGTCCACAGTACCGCAGCTCAAAGTTCCGTCATGTGTTTGGTAAAGCTGCCACGAAGGAGAACTGCTATGATGGAGTGCCAATCACCCGCAGTGTCCATGACAACCAGTTGTGCACTGTCAATCCCCGATTCATCGCCGTCATCACGGAGTGTGCAGGGGGCGGAGCCTTCCTCGTTCTCGCCATCGGCCATGTAAGCACACACACACACACACACACACACACACACACACACACACGCACGCGCACACACACACACACACACACACACGCGTGTTGCAGTGCTTTGTAGGATATGATGGATACTCTTCACTTTCACAATGGTTTGGGAATCATTTGATTAACCAAAATGAAGTCTGAGCTCCAAACCATTTTTATATACACACACACACACACACACACACACACACACACTAACACACAAACACACACACACATACTCACACACACACACACACACACACACACACACACGGTTCCTAGATGTAAATGTATTTAGAATTGAATAGCCTTTATTTGGCGCATATACAGTGAGAAAAATAAGTATTTGAACACGCTGCTATTTTGCAAGTTCTCCCACTTAGAAATCATGGAGAGGTCTGAAATTGTCATCATAGGTGCATGTCCACTGTGAGAGACATAATCTAAAAAAAAAAATCCAGAAATCACAATATATGATTTTTAAACTATTTATTTGTATGATACAGCTGCAAATAAGTATTTGAACAGCTGTCTATCAGCTAGAATTCTGACCCTCAAAGACCTGTTAGTCTGCCTTTAAAATCTCCACCTCCACTACATTTATTATCCTAAATTAGATGCACCTGTTTGAGGACGTTAGCTGCATAAAGACACCTGTCCACCCCATACAATCAGTAAGAATCCAACTACTAACATGGCCAAGACCAAAGAGCTGTCCAAAGACACTAGAGACAAAATTGTACACCTCCACAAGTCTGGAAAGGGCTACGGGGAAATTGCCAAGCAGCTTGGTGAAAAAAGGTCCACTGTTGGAGCAATCATTAGAAAATGGAAGAAGCTAAACATGACTGTCAATCTCCCTCGGACTGGGGCTCCATGCAAGATCTCACCTCGTGGGGTCTCACTGATCCTAAGGAAGGTGAGAAATCAGCCCAGAACTACACGGGAGGAGCTGGTCAATGACCTGAAAAGAGCTGGGACCACCGTTTCCAAGGTTACTGTTGGTAATACACTAAGACGTCATGGTTTGAAATCATGCATGGCACGGAAGGTTCCCCTGCTTAAACCAGCACATGTCCAGGCACGTCTTAAGTTTGCCAGTGACCATTTGGATGATTCAGAGGAGTCATGGGAGAAAGTAATGTGGTCAGATGAGACCAAAATAGAACTTTTGGGTCATAATTCCACTAAACGTGTTTGGAGGAAGAAGAATGATGAGTACCATCCCAAGAACACCATCCTTACTGTGAAGCATGGGGGTGGTAGCATCATGCTTT
>JBCEWE010001546.1:0-26592 GCA_039877035.1 Silurus lanzhouensis | reverse complement strand
TTTTAATCAAGACATGCTACAGAACATGTAGTATAAGAGGGTTAATTTATTAAATAAGATATTTTTTACATATTAGTCATCATGCATGCATATGCATGTTTCTTATCTGTTTTGATTAAGTCCAAGTCTTTTAAGTGGTCCCTCGGATAAACTCGATTGTAGCAGTTGATGTGACAGAGCTTATTATGAACCACAACTTCATAAACTATACTGTATAAATTGGATGATTGTGATGGAGAACGCTGTCATGATATGGTACAAAAATCTGTAGTTGTCAGTGCCAGTTGAGTTAGTGAATGTCATAACATATGAATTTCACATTTTCATACTTGTATAAACATAAGTGTCTCAGGGCCTTAGTTACACTGCAACAAAGCATCAACATAGATCACAAGAAGCTGAAACATGACAGTACGGAAAATATAATGTGGAAACTTACACGGTTGGTTAATGTAAATGTAGATTTTAATCTGTAATTCAATCACCTATGATTTGCATTTAGAATTTATATACTCCACATCTCATTAAATAGCACATGTAGAAGCCTAAACTGGCTACATTCTGTTTGAAATTGCTGGTTAATGCACAAGACAGAAGGTGAAGGAAAAATGTTCATACACTGCTATTAAAGCACAGAATAGGTACCGAGCAATGATTAATAATTGGTCAGGGTGGCAATATAGGGCTATAACCTTGTATTATTCAAAGGTAATTTGCAATTATAGGGACAGTAGAAATTAGCAGTGGTGGGCCGTCAGGGCCAACAGAGCCTTTTCTGCTGGCCTTAACTCTAACAGAATCACTGACTTATGTTTTAATATATTTTTTTCCATGAATATGTATTCAATTATTCCCAATAGCCTATTCTCTTCATTTCATAGTGTTTCTCTCAGAGCAGCACATTCGTGTGTGAGTATCGGTTTCTATCCAGTCAGATTCAACAGTCACATCATGTGTTCACTGGGTCAAAAATATCTGTCTGCTGTAAACACTGCAGGTGTCCTATAGCTTACAATGTTGGTTTCAGCTGTTGCTTTAACCAATAGGATTGCTTACTTTGAGGCCGTCTAGCAGGCTTCGAAAAACATCAGCATTTTCACATCCTTTGATTGGATGGTCAGAGAGCACACTAGTTAGAGCTCACAACTCACATCTGTAACAAACTGCTGTAGCGTCTGGCACAGGTCATTTGGATTTCATGTCCCAGGCATTCCTTTTAACCTATGACATCTACATTTCAATCAAAAGGTGAAACTTTTATTGGGGGTGGTGTATCCACAGTGTCACACTCCCCTCCGAAGACACGAAACAGGACAAACCCTGAACTCTTGTTGAGTTCTTGATTGACTTAGAATTATCTGCGCTTTACTTTCCTGGCAAGGGTGCATTTTATTTATGTATCAGAACACAACACTGTATTAACATCAGTTACACTTTGATTACTGATCTATTTATGTAATGTACCACTGCTTTATTCCGTCATTCCTTTTCATGTTTAGTATCCAAATGACCACAAAATTATCTGTTACTTTTTTTTAAACAATCGTGCATTTTATTTGATCATGAAAGGTACTATACCGTCTTAATACACTTTGGATACAATTTTAAAGTCCTCCAAAGCAGTATAGCCCGGAAACCATGCCCACAGACGCATGAACAAAGGGAGTCTTTCCCTCCAAAATTCAGGCCATAGCATTGGCCATTCCCCCAAAGATGGGTGGGGTTCAGGACCTTTAAAACATCTTAAACCCAACTAATCAACGTTCAGTCAAGAAAAGCAAGCTCGCTCACTCGGCTCGACCAGAAAGGCTCGGAACCCCGGGGCCCGAAGGCCCGGAGGGTTGGACCCTTCGAACAGCCAGCAGCGACTCTTCGGGACAAGATCTCAAATCCTTTTGAGATCTTCCAGCAAGCTTTGTTTTCAAGAACAATACTGCTCTGATCTTCAGGAGAATCTGGAAAGAACATCTGACTCCATCCTAACCGACTCGTCCAAGATTCTTTTGTCTACTGCATTCCAATGCAAGTAACCGGTTTACTAACTAATTTAGATGCGTGTTTAATTTGAACCCCTTAATATTAAGGTGAATTTAAATTTCCGTGACGATTTCTCAGTTAGGATGTGATTAATTTTGAAGCTTAAGCCTGCCATTCCTTTCCTTCCTTTCTCTCCTTTCTTCTTTTCCATTCTCTTCCTCCTTTTCCTAATTTTACTTTTTGTTTATTTTTATTTTCATTTTATTTTCTTATTCTTTTTGTTTCTTGTTGTGTAGTTAGTTTTATGTTGTGTTTGTCTCATTCATTAAACGCCGTATTTTCATAAGTGATTGTCCCTGAGTGCCACATTTTAAGGCTCCTGCAACATTCGATCTAAACTACGTTCTATTAATTGTACGGTATAAAGTAAAAGTGGGTTGCGTCTTTCTCGGCCGGAGAGATACCTCTTTTATAGAATTAATATAAAATTATACTCGCCGGACGAACAGACCAATAAGTCTAACGTTAATTCCATTACCGTCAATTCAACTTAATTTAAATATTAGGAGTAACTATAACCCGTTATAATTACTTATAAAATATTCCCTTTTTTGCGAGCTAAATTCGCTACATATAATGGTGGAGAATGCGGGCAAACTGTTGGTCAAACTATATACTCACTTTATCTTTGTCAATGGTTTTTCCCTCTTCTCTCCCATTCGCTACACTGCACAACCTCAAATATATTTGTGGGATTATAAAGTTTTTTTTTTATTTCACAATGGCTGACAGAGGAGAAGAAATTGATTGGTCACAGATACACTTACAAGAGTTTTATAAGATGGACTTTTCAAGAAAAGCTGAACATTGTAAGGAAAAGTCAACCAAAACAGTTTAAAACTGTTGTTCAGTTTTTTTATTAACCATTTATACTTTTGTGTTTTCTTTCCTGTGAATTTGCACAAAAACACAATTTGCCATAATATAAAATCTCCAGAAAAAACATAATGCATGGAAAATGCATGAAAAACCTGAGGCCATTTATTATGTTATTATATTGATGCTTCTGCCAGAGATGATGTATGCAGACTTGTAAGGATGACTTGTAAAATGTGTTTATTTGGATCTTGCTTTAATGATCGCATTTGTTCTCACTGCATGAGATACTTGTCTGTGTTATACGGCGTTTCTGTATAATATTGATATTTTCTATAGATGTGGCATCAGGGCAGCACAATGATGGTATTAAGAAGTGGACTGACTCAGGTAGGACACTACTGAAGGCCCAGGTGCAAAATGCACACTCACTGGTCATTAGGAAATTGTGGCAGTAATTTGTTTCATTATGAATAAAACAATAACTTGTACATGAATTTTTGTTTGATCAGTGATGGTCTTGTTTCAGATCAATGTGAATATTTAGATTTACTTGCAGCAAAAGTAAAATAAAGTTTGTCTAAGTCTAAGTCTAAGTCTAAAAGCACCTCTAAGCCTTAAATCAGAAACCCTTGATAGGTTTCTATCAGACAATTCTGCAAGGATAATGATTTTTAATATGTCACAGAAATAAAAAGAGAAGATACTGCTCTGTGACCTTTAATTCAGTCAGAAATCCATGAAAAAAGTGATCTATGAAAATAAATACCTTATTATTATTTTTTTAACAATACCTATACATTTGAAGTGTTACAAATAGATAAGAACGTATATAAATAATATAGATAGATGCCCTTTCTTCTAATATTAACGTTATTACAACCCAATTTACTGTCATAAATGTATTTAATGGCATTGTTATTAGATAGTTTGAGGGTAAGTTGTCTTGTAAATAATGTGCTGTAAATTCTGGTTGATGTACAACTGAAATGTCTGAGCACATCACACTTACCAATTTAATCAGGCAGATTGGGAAAACAATTAAATATTAAATAAAAAAAAAAAAATTTCCTCAGCTGACCAAAATTGTTTCTGGTTGCATCACTGCCAGGCATTGGTTTTATGCTGCGGTTTACAGGAAATGACCTTCAGATGATTACTTTAGAGACTGGCTGTGAATTCTGGCCAATTTTTGTATTATTTTTTCCGACTTTACCTGAGCCAGATAAAAGAAAGCTGCAGGGCCTGTGTTTGACATATATGCCATAACGATTAGCTTACTATAATAACTTACAATAATAACTTAATATAATAACATTTTGGACTAATTAGTAAGCCTGCTTCAAGGCAGTTAGGTTCCACTTGAAAACTTCATGTTTTGTATGCCTCCACCTCTGCTCCTGCAATTTCAATTGTAAAAAGAAGTAGAGCACATAATAAAATTTTTATGAAATATTGATAACAGAGAATAATAATACACCTCAGAGATGCAACATTTATTTTGCCTGTATTTTATATGATTTTCACAACTGCAAAATTCTCTTTACTTATAAATACCTATAAAACACACCAAAGGCTAAAAGTACAAACAAAATACTGTATGTAGGACAAACAGATTTGTTTTTAAATTTTGCTTATTTTATATCAATCCTAGTTGTATCATTATATTTTTTTACTACTGGTTTATCAGTCAAATTTGCATGGTTATATATGTCATACAAGTTAGAGCAATAAAGGATGGAGATGGAAAAGTGTTGACTAGTGAGGAGAGTGTGTTGAGAAGATGAAGGGAGTATTTTGAGCAGCTGATGAATGAGGGAAATGAGAGAGAGAAGGTTAGATGATGTGGAGATGGTGAAGCAGGATGTAGATAGGATTAGTTAGGAGGTAGTGAGAGCAGCTATTAAGAGTATGAAGAGTGGAAATTCGGTTGGACCAGATGACATACCAGTAGAAGCATGGAGATGTTTAGGAGAGAAAGCAGTGGATTTTTTAGCCAGATTGTTTAACAAGTTTCTGTAAGGTGAGAGGATGCCTGAGGAATGGATCAGAAGTGTGCTGGTACCGATCTTTAAGAATAAGGGAGATGTGCACACCTGGAGTAACTACAGGGGAATTAAGTTGATCAGTCACACCATGAACATATGAGAAAGAGATCAGACAGGAGTCTCTATGTACTTTAATGTTTGCGGATGATATTGTGATTTGTGGAGAGTAGGGAGCAGGTTGAGAAGAGCCCAGAGAGTCAAGTCAAGTCAAGTCAAGTTTATTTGTATAGCGCTTTTCACAACAGACATTGTCTCAAAGCAGCTTTACACAAATCAACAGTGATGGTGAATGGTGTGAATTTGTCCCTGATGAGCAAGCCGTGGCGACTGTGGCAAGGAAAAACTCCCTTAGATGTTATGAGGAAGAAACCTTGAGAGGAACCAGACTCAAAAGGGAAACCCATCCTCATTTTGGGTGACATCAAGAGTTTGATCATAAATCTTTCAACAATACAGAACACTGGAGAGTGAGAACTAACATGAGCACTGGAGTATAAGATTATAAGTGATGTTCTTTCTGCAGTCTTATACAGTCTATATGGTTAGTAGCTCCGAGTTTTATGAGCTCAGCATTTGTGATCACCACAGATCCAGCATCAGCTTCTCCATGCCAGAGCCTTTAACACTCCAGGAGGTCCAATGCCAAACTCCACACATGTAGCGGGATCCAAATGGCACTGGTACGTCTCTAGATGGTTCGGGATGTTTGTGAGTTCGGCATCTACTTCTTCAAAGGTCCGTAATCATCACGAGGTGGGAGGTGACTGGAGCTGGCCAAACCTCAGGGTGTCTCGGGATGGGGAGAGAAAGAGAAGCAGTGGAGAGGAATTAGCGTAGCTGCTGTTCATGATATTAACAGCACAAGTTGATAATGTGCATGTGATAAGATGTTCTGGAGCACAAGGTTATGATGTGATGTGTGTTATGTGTAGGCTTTGCTAAAAAGATATGTTTTAATCTACACTTAAACTGGGAGAGTGTGTCTGAGCCCCGAACACCGTCAGGAAGACTATTCCAGAGTTTAGGAGCTAAATGTGAAAATGATCTCCCACCTTTAGTGGACTTTGCTATTCTAGGAACTACTAGAAGCCCAGAGTTTTGAGATCTCAGGGAGCGTGGCGGATTGTAGCGAGTTAAAAGACTGGATAGATACATGGGAGCCAAACCATTTAGTGCTTTATAAGTGAGAAGTAATAGTTTGTAGTCTATTCGAAACTTAACAGGAAGCCAATGTAGGGACGATAAGATCGGGGTTATGTGATCATATTTTCTTGACCTTGTAAGAACTCTGGCTGCTGCATTCTGGACTAACTGAAGCTTGTTTATTAATGATGCAGGACATCCACCTAGTAACGCATTACAGTAGTCTATTCTGGAGGTCATGAACGCATGGACGAGCTTCTCTGCATCGGATATGGACAACATATTTCTTAGCTTAGAAATATTTCTAAGGTGAAAGAAGGCTGTTTTAGTAACTTGATTGATATGATTTTTGAAAGACAAGTCGCTGTCTAAAATAACACCCAGGTCTTTTACCGTTGAACTAGTGGTTACAGAGCATCCGTCTAAATGCAGGTTGAGATGCTGGAGCTTCTGTATACTAGTTTTTGGTCCGATGAGCAAAATCTCAGTCTTATCGGAATTTAAAAGTAGAAAGTTATGGGTCATCCAATCTCTTATTTCCTTAACACTCAGTTATCCGGGTTAATTGAGCTGTATCGCCTGGTTTAGATGAAATATATAGCTGAGTATCATCAGCATAACAATGGAAGCTAATTCCATGCCTTCTAATAATATTTCCTAACGGAAGCATGTATATTGTGAACAGCAGGGGTCCTAGAACTGAACCTTGCGGCACGCCATAATTTACTTGCATTAGCCTGGATAGCTCTCCATTTAAATCTACGAAATGGTAACGATCGGACAGGTAGGATTTAAACCAGCTTAATGCCTGTCCCTGAATGCCGATGTAATTTTGTAATCGATCTAGGAGGAGATCATGGTCTATAGTGTCGAATGCAGCACTAAGATCTAGTAAAACCAACAGCGAAATGAAGCCTTGGTCTGAAGCTAAAAACAGGTCATTAGTTATTTTAACTAGAGCAGTTTCTGTGCTATGATGGGGCCTAAAACCTGACTGAAATTCTTCAAAGATATTGTTCTCTTGCAGGTAGGAACATAACTGGGCAGCGACAATCTTTTCTAAAATCTTAGACATAAATGGGAGATTTGAAATTGGTCTGTAATTTGATAACGTGTTTGGATACAGATTAGGTTTTTTAATGAGGGGCTTAATAGAGAGGTGGCGGTATGCGCTGGAGAAAAGGGGAATGAAAGTCAGTAGGAGTAAGACAGAGTACATGAGAGGGAGGGCAGTGGAGTGGTGCAGTTGCAGGGAGAAGAGGCGGTGAAGGTGGAGGAGTTCAGGTACCTGGGGTCAACAGTGCAAAGTAATAGAGAGTGTGTTAGAGAAGTGAAGAAAAGAGTGCAGGCAGGGTGAAGTGGGTGGAGAAGAGTGACAGGAGTGATTTGTTATATATATAAGGGTATCTGCAAGAGTGATGTGGAGCTGAAGGTAGCAGAGCTAAAGATGTTGAGGTTTTTATTGGGAGTGATGACGATGGACATGATTTTAAATGAGTTTATTAGAGGGACAGCACATGTAGGACATTTTGGGGACAAAGTGAGAGAGGCGAGATTGAGATGGTTTGGAAATGTGCAGAAGAGGACATGGGGTATAACGGTAGGAGAATGCTGAGGATGGAGCCACCTGAAGAAGGAAAAGAGAAAGGTCAAAGACTAGGTTTATGGATGTGGTGAGGGAAGACATGCAGGAAGTTGTGTGAAAAAGACAGATGTAGAAAACAGAGTAGTATGGAGACGAATGATCTGCTTTGGCAACCCCTAATGGGAGCAGCAGATAGAAGAAGAAGAAGATACATAAGTCATAGCACATGATAATGAAAAAAGCAATCCTTAAAACTGAATAAAATTATTGAAAATAGTTCAATTTATTCAATGCCTAAAACTAAGTTGAACTGTTTAAGTATAAAACATTAGACAACAAAACATAAGAAACCAAAAGATAACATCGAAGCTTGAATAAAATTCTAACAAGATCTAGAAGGCAAATAAACTAAAATGTTTGGTTAACAGACCTAATAAACATAACCCTTTAATTTCATTTATTTACTTTTTAATAATTTTTTAATGTACTTGTTTATTTATAATATATACATATTTTTTACCAGAACATTTCTGTGCACATGTTGTTAATTTCTACATATCAGTGAAGCCAAGTCTTTCAATTGACTCCTTTGAATGCTGATCCAACCCACTACCTCCTTATCAATACTTTGACATTCTTATGTAATGCATTGTTTTACTCATAGCTACTTAGCTGCATTAATACTATATAATAACCAAACTATTAAACAGAATTCTATAAAGCTATATGTGTTTATATTAAATAATAGTTTTGATAGACATGTTTGTTTTCTCTGGTGAGATCAGAAAAAAGTTCATACAGCATATAGCAGACATAAAGCATACAGACATCAAATGGAGCAATGATAATATCTATCTAACAGCTTTCTGCCATTCTGATGCTGAGTCTTTCACAGATTCTCCTTGAACAAATTCATCACAATGAAAGTGTTGACAAAACAAAAGTCATGGCACAAGAGACAAACAGCTCAAACATGAAGTTACACTTTACAAATGTACACCCAATTAACCGAAATAACACTAGCCTACAGATGGAGATTAGTTTCAAGAACATGAGTATAATAAATTGCCATTTTCTTTCTAAATATAAATAATATATTATGTGAGGAATAAAACACATCATGAAGGAGAGTGTTATTACCACTACAGAATTAATTAATGAACAACACAGAATGCATTTTATTCAGCTCCAATCAGCTCCTGTTATCACTTCCATTACAGCAACCACAAACAGCTGTTCTTTTAATCGCATCTTCATTTTTCCTCTTTGCTTCAAAAGTTTTTAAAATATATTTTCTCAAGACTTTCCCAGTGTTTGTCTACAAAACATGGGGCCATTGCAAAAGTTTGGACATCAGAGTTATCTTTAGTTACAGTAACTTGTAACAAAAATTATATTTCTGCTAAAAAATTTCCTATAGAAACAATAAATAATTGGAATAAGTGCATTAATCTAAAAATATAATTTATGTCACAGTTGGAACTTCTGCCTGAGTGCTGTTATTGAACGTCTGATTAGCAAAATGAATTTTTGGAACAGATACATTCATATCTTACAAATTTATGGTTGGGCTTTCATGTTTTTCAGACTTGCCAAAGAAGAACTGCTATAAAACAAAACCAAAATATATATATATAAAAAAACTGATATAAATGTCTTATGTTGCATTTGAAAACACTTCATACTCAGTTATACAATGCTCCACTGCACAGCCTAGACGCATTTCCTTCGATGTACATTAGCCTTACTGTCTCCTATACTATTCCCAGAAATTGAAATAAATATGTCCAAGGTTAATCTGTTTTCAGCAACATGTCTGTGCTGATGTTTACATCATGTCTCGCATCAGGTAAGATCATGACATATCATGACAGCAACAGCAAGCCACTCAGGAACTGCCAGTGTATTTGAAATCACACACAGAGGCACTTCTGACATCTCTATAGCTGTTTACTACTCATACCTAACTTAACTCAGAATAAAGCCCATGGTGAACATTTCCTGCTCTGGTGGATTCCAGTGAGGTGCTGTCATTTTTTTAAAAATGCATTTACTGTCTGTAAATGTCTTTTTTCTAAACTCATTATTTTGTTTGCAATAAACCGATTTTAAAATAAAATAATTTGGTGCATAAATAATTCTTTGTTAATTCATAGCACTTTGAGACAGTCAAAAAGGGTCAAAAAGGCCAATTACATTGGCTACTATGGTTCTTGAACTATACAGTTCAATTCATTTTAATATGTAGAATGCTTTTAACAATGGACATTGCCTCAAGCAGATTTACAGAGATAAAGCAGTAATAATATAATCTATAATTTTGTTCCTTAGAGTAATTGTAAGTTTGTCCCTAATAAGCAAGACTGTGGAAAAGGAAAAGTCAAGTCAAGTCAAGTCAAGTCAAGTCAAGTCAAGTCAAGTCAAGTTTATTTGTATAGCGCTTTTTACAACAGACATTGTCTTAAAGCAGCTTTACAGAAATCAACAGTCGAGGTGAATGGTGTGCATTTATCCCTGATGAGCAGCCATGGCGACTGTGGCAAGGAAAACCTCCCTGAGATGGCATAAGGAAGAAACTTTGAGAGGAACCAGACTCAAAAGTGAACCCATCCTCATTTAGGTGGCACCAAATGTCCATTCATTACAGTTGCATCATTGTTGAGGGGTGCTGTGATGTGGGCTTAAATGCATCCTGTAGTCCCGAGCCATTGTAGTAGGCTGTTGATATTAATTACAGTCCAAATACATCCTCAAAGTTCTTCATTTGCTAAGGAATTTCATGCATCTTCATGTTGCTGATGTGGAATCAAGGATTGTTTAGCATTCTTATTGTTTCATAGAAAAGTTACAAATGCCAGATGAATTAATGTCAGTCATGTAAAGGACATTACATGACTTTTGAATTGCTCACATTTTCTACTTTGATGATTTATTTGTTTTGCTGTGTTGCTTGATATTTTTCATGTAACAATCATACCTTGTTCCACTTCCTTCCAAATTTTTCCCATTCTGTGGTACTTTGCCACCATATGATTACAAGATGTTTTTGGGCTGTATACAGTACATAATAATTATTTCAGAGTTGACTCACTGGGCATTTAGCGAGAAACACAAAAGGGCAAAGCTTGTTTCCTCTCCAGAATTATGCTCTAGAGACCAGCTGTAAATGCTTAAAAAAAAACATCTTAATCTATTGTAATTTTCAACTAAATGTCAACAATACTTAGGATATAATTGAGACACAACCATTGTTGTATTTGTACGTATTATAAAGCCACATGATATGAAGGACTAAACTGAAATATTTGTGGATTTGACATTTTTAATAGCGCTGAGATCCCAGGAGCGTGTAGGGGTTTTTCTTGGATCACTGCTCTTGTCTATCACAAGAGACCAAATCAAAATTTGTAGAACTGCTACTGCAGAAGAAGAGCTGTCATCTATATTCAATAATAAGAAGCAATTTTGTTTCAATGAGAAATTCCTTTCTTTTTATTTTTTACTCTTTTTGTATTTCCAGTGACTGCCCATGACAACAAATAAACAGCTTTATTTTAGGTAAATGTCACATTTACCGTGGTAATGTTTCATGATTCTGAGAAACTGTATAAAGTATATCACTCTAAAACATATATGGCTGCAGCTATCGATTATTTTATTAATCAAGTATTCTACTAATTATTCCATTGATTAATCGGATAAGAAGTACTTTTCTTTATTAAAGTGCAATACTAAATATACAAGAGAAAATAAGACGGGTCTCTTAAAATGAACAATTGATTTGTGTCCTTTTTAAATGTAACATTTTTGCTGAAATTGCATACAAGAATATCTGTTAACATTTTTTGTAATTGCCTTTTTACATCAAAATGCAAATCTATAAATAAAAAAATATTTTTCTTTATGTTTTTGAAATGATTCCAAACTTTTTATATATTTTTTGGGCTTGAATCTTCTCCTTACCCCTCACTGTATTCTCTCCATTCCTCTATTTTTCATTCTTCTGTGTTACCTGTCCAGAGTGGTCCAGAGTATAGCGGGTGGTGTGTCAGTTATAATGGTTTGTAGGGAAATACAGTGCTCTGTGTGTAGTTAAATAGACTAATCTAAGCCTTTTTTTGTATTTGAATTAATTGTTACTTGAGATATCAATTCAGCCCTTAAAGCAAAGAATTTTGCTAAAAGGGTACATAATAGACAAATACACACAAATGGCAATTTGTAAACGCACCATTTTCTTCAATTTGATGAAAATCGAATAATATTCAACATTAGCAGTCACTGACATTTTATGTGATGATAAAACATGACCTTGTGACTAAACATTCATGGATTTCTAGGGTTAATTACTGAGTTTATTCAGCTAACAGCACAGGCTAATATTCTTTTTTCTTGCACAACCTTGAGCCATTTGCAGTGCTTTTTCTTCATAATCACAATCAAGTGGAATGCTTAATTACATTCGCTCCATAAATGTATTAAAGCAAATTTTGTTTTTACTTGGTTATTTTGGTTTCAACTGTTCCACTCCATCTTCAGTGCCTCATATGCAACATTGAGAATAAGCACCTTGTGCACTTTGAGGGAAAAAAATATATTTTAAGTGTTTTAATGTAGGCATATGCCACATAATGTTTTTATATTCTTCTTAAAATACCTGGCTTATTGGAACAGAAACATGGGTTACCCTCTGATCTCTCTCGACACTCATCCTATCACACACATTAAAAGGGCCGTGACCTCTGTAGCTGAGGTGAATTAATCAGATATTGTCATGTCAGGATGATTATGTGTTACAAAGCCCTGCCTGAATGTCTGCCTTTCTATATACTTAATTGTAACTCTTCCAAACAACATGCAGGGCAATTCCAAAGAATCATAAAACAGGTACAATCATCAGGAAACGGTTTGGTAAATCAGCAGTGCAACTCTCTGAGCATTACTTCACAAAGCTATAACTACAACTGAGTATTCCATATATACAGTGTGCAGTGGTTGCTTACAGGTATGTGTCATTATGAAAAGTTGTGGACAATTAATAATTAGGTGAACAGTGATATACAGTATTTGAGTAAATGTTCTTCATTAGTTAAGTAATTTTTGGCCACTTGTAACTTTTACTCTCTAATCAACTACATTCATGATTCAATATGCGCTATCCATTATATTTTAGTTTGCAATGAATGTTACCAGTTACATTTTGCACCTCTGTTGTCATTAAGGCTCAACACTCCTTAACTTGCATCTGCTGCCTGCGAGCAACTTTTTATCACTGCTGGCCTTATTTTCAGTCCAAATAGAGCTCAAATAAAAAAAAAAATCCAGCTTTTGTTGCAGGTAAATAAAAATATTGTCCCGCTCTGACAATGAATACTAATACTAATGGATCTTTTGCTTTGTCGCATGATACTTTAATTTTATTTGTTATTTAAAGAAACCGATTTGAAACATTGCTTTTATACTTTTTTTTTTTTTTTTACCGACTTATTTGAGCTTTGTTTATTTATATATATATATATATATATATACAGGGAGTGCAGAATTATTAGGCAAGTTGTATTTTTGAGGATTAATTTCATTTGAGGATTTAATTTGAACAACAACCATGTTCTCAATGAACACAAAAAACTCATTAATATCAAAGCTGAATATTTCTGGAAGTAGTTTTTAGTTTTAGCTATTTTAGGGGGATATCTGTGTGTGCAGGTGACTATTACTGTGCATAATTATTAGGCAACTTAACAAAAAACAAATTTATACCCATTTCAATTATTTATTTTTACCAGTGAAACCAATATAACATCTCAACATTCACAAATATACATTTCTGACATTCAAAAACCAAACAAAAACAAATCAGTGACCAATATAGCCACCTTTCTTTGCAAGGACACTCAAAAGCCTGCCATCCATGGATTCTGTCAGTGTTTTGATCTGTTCACCATCAACATTGCGTGCAGCAGCAACCACAGCCTCTCAGACACTGTTCAGAGAGGTGTACTGTTTTCCCTCCTTGTAAATCGCACATTTGATGATGGACCACAGGTTCTCAATGGGGTTCAGATCAGGTGAACAAGGAGGCCATATCACTCGATTTTCTTCTTTTATACCCTTTCTTGCCAGCCACGCTGTGGAGTACTTGGACGTGTGTGATGGAGCATTGTCCTGCATGAAAATCATGTTTTTCTTGAAGGATGCAGACTTCTTCCTGTACCACTGCTTGAAGAAGGTGTCTTCCAGAAACTGGCAGTAGGACTGGGAGTTCAGCTTGACTCCATCCTCAACCCGAAAAGGCCCCACAAGCTCATCTTTGATGATACCAGCCCAAACCAGTACTCCACCTCCACCTTGCTGGCGTCTGAGTCGGACTGGAGCTCTCTGCCCTTTACCAATCCAGCCACGGGCCCATCCATCTGGCCCATCAAGACTCACTCTCATTTCATCAGTCCATAAAACCTTAGAAAAATCAGTCTTGAGATATTTCTTGGCCCAGTCTTGACGTTTCAGCTTGTGTGTCTTGTTCAGTGGTGGTCGACTTTCTGCCTTTCTTACCTTGGCCATGTCTCTGAGTATTGCACACCTTGTGCTTTTGGGCACTCCAGTGATGTTGCAGCTCTGAAATATGGCCAAACTGGTGGCAAGTGGCATCTTGGCAGCTGCACGCTTGACTTTTCTCAGTTCACGGGCAGTTATTTTGCGCCTTGGTTTTTCCACACGCTTCTTGCGACCCTGTTGACTATTTTGAATGAAACGCTTGATTGTTCGATGATCACGCTTCAGAAGCTTGGCTATTTTAAGACTGCTGCATCCCTCTGCAATATATCTCACTATTTTTGACTTTTCTGAGCCTGTCAATCCTTCTTTTGACCCATTTTGCCAAAGGAAAGGAAGTTGCCTAATAATTATGCACACCTGATATAGGGTGTTGATGTCATTAGACCACACCCCTTCTCATTACAGAGATGCACATCACCTAATATGCTTAATTGGTAGTAGGCTTTCCAGCCTATACAGCTTGGAGTAAGACAACATGTATAACGAGGATGATGTGGTCAAAATACTCATTTGCCTAATAATTCTGCACTCCCTGTATATATATATATATATATATATATATATATATATATATATACAGTGCCCTCCACAATTATTGGCACCCCTGTTTAAGATCCCCTTTTTTTTAAACAACATAGAACCCAAAAGCAAAAAAAGAGAAAAATCCAACCTTTTATTTAAGTACATTACTTTAGTGGTAAAAAAATCACACATTTAGAAAAAAAACAAAAAACTTGAAATCATGTGTGCCACAATTATTGGCACCCCTGATGTTAATACTTTGTACAACCTCCTTTTGCCAACAAGACAGCACTTAATCGCACATTCTTCTTTGCACAATCTTTCTAGATCATCCAGTGTCCTGGGTCCTCTCTTATGCACTCTTCTCTTTAGCTCGCCCCACAGGTTTTCGATTGGGTTGAGGTCTGGGGACTGAGATGGCCATGGGAGGACCTTGAGTTTGTGACTGCTAAACCACTTTTGTGTAGATTTTGCCACATGTTTTGGATCATTATCCTGCTGAAAGAACCAATGACGAACCATCTTCAGCTTTCTGGCAGAGGCCATCAGGTTTTTATTTAAAATATCCTGGTACTTCAAAACGTTCATAATGCCATGCACCCTAACAAGGTTCCCAGGGCCTTTGGAAGAGAAACAGGCCCACAGCATCACAGATCCTCCACCATACTTCACGGTGGGCATGAGGTGCTTTTCGGCATACTCATCTTTTGTTTTACGCCAGACCCACTTAGAGTGTTTGTTGCCAAAAAGCTCAATCTTAGTCTCATCTGACCAAAGCACACGATCCCAGTTGAAGTCCCAGTACCGCTTAGCAAACTCCAGACGTTTACGTTTGTGAGTGTTAGTGAGAAAAGGCTTTTTCCTTGCATGCCTCCCAAACAGCTTGTTGGCATGTAGAGAGCGTCTGATGGTTGTTTTAGAGACTCTGTGACCCCAAGATGCCACTCTTTGATGCAATTCTGTGACGGTGAGCTTGGGAAATTTTTTACTTCTCTTACCATCCTCCTCACTGTGCGTTGTGGCAAGATAAACTTGGGACCTCTTCCAGCCTTGTTGTCACTGTTCCAGTTGTTTTAAACTTCTTAATGATTCCTCTGACTGTAGATACCGGCAAGTTAAGGCGAGTGGCTATTTTCTTGTAGCCATTGTCTGACTTATGAAGGTTCGACACACATCTGCCTTACTTGAATGGTGTGTTCTCTTGTCTTTGCCATGTTGACAAATGGGTAAGAGAATTAGGCCTCTGTGTCACGTCATATTTATACCCAGGGAAACAGGAAATCATGAATTACTAATTAAAAGTCCCTAGATACCCTGACCAACTTTAGCAACTACAGAAAAATATATATATATATAAAAATAAATAAAAATTCAATTTTCAGAGGAATTGTTAGGGTGCCAATAATTGTGGACACATGATTTCAAGTTTTTTTTTTTCTAAATGTATGATTTTTTTACCACCAAAGTTATGTACTTGAATGAAAGGTTGGATTTTCTCTTTTTCTGCATTTGGGATCTATGTTGTTTTTAAAAAAAGGAGAATTTTTAGAAGTTCATGACCACATCTTAAACAGGGGTGCCAATAATTGTGGAGGGCACTGTATATATATATATATATATATATATATATATATATATATATATATATATACAGTGGAACCCGGTTATCTCGCCCTCGGTTACCTCGACAACCCTATTAAGTCGACGTTTTTGAAGTGGAACCGCCAAATTCTCGCTTTTTCTAAGCATTTTTTATTGGTTATGTCGATAACCCTAATATCTCGAGCACAAGGGGAGGAAAATGTGCCATTTAACGTCGGTTATCTCGGTGCAGCCGCAGAAGAACTCGCAGAACTTGCGGTGACGTAGCTTCCTGTGTTTGACTTGTTTGCCGCGAGTTCCGTGTTTGTATTCGTGTTTGTATTCGTTTGTTTGTGTTTTTCTCTTTTAATAATCCTAAATTGTTTGTCTTCCTGACTTGTGCCTGTAGTCAGTTAAACTCGACTACCACTATATTTTCTCTCACTTTATCTTATTTGTGTATCTGAAATCTGTTCGTGATTATGAGCACTATGCCGGCTGTGTGTCTGACTTTGAGCACAGGTGAGGACTCGTTCGATTTGCAAACGGTGGCGTTGGAGATGGAGGTTTTGGAGAAACAGATTCGCGAGCTGCATGAAAAGCATGCCCGGCTGCGAGAGCGGAAAGCGGCGCTGGAAACATCCCGGGCGGACGCGCACTCGTCCCAGGTAAATTCCCGGGCTGAACCTAACGCTCCCAGCACCTCAACTCCGCGTGTTTCTCTGCCCAGACCCAGCGCACCTACATCTCCGGCAAAGGTGCAACATGGACCCTGGATGCGGCAGCGGCGGAAGAGACAAGCAAAGCCCCGGTCGAGGACGTCTCCCCCGCCACCACTACAGGCCTTCGAGATCTCGACCGAGAACCGCTTCGCCCCTCTCCGCGAGACGAAACGCGACACTGTGATTCTCGGAGATTCCATCGTCCGGCATGTCCGCGCTACCGGAGCTAAAGGTAAGGTGCACACTCGCTGTTTTCCTGGTGCTCGTGTTCTTGATGTCGCTGCGCAGGTACCCGCGATCCTGAAGGAGAACTTCGGAGCGGTTGTTCTTCATGCCGGAACAAACGACACCAGGCTGAGGCAAACGGAGATCTTAAAGAGGGATTTCAGGATCCTGGTGGAGACGGTACGCAGCACATCACCCACAACGAGGATCATAGTGTCAGGACCCCTTCCCACTTACCAGCGAGGGGCTGAGAAGTTTAGTAGACTTTTAGCTCTAAATGAATGGTTACAGTCATGGTGTCGAGAACATAAACTTCTCTTTGTTAATAACTGGAACTGTTTCTGGGAGCGTCCTAGGTTCTTCCGCCCTGATGGCCTGCACCCCAGCAGAGTTGGAGCAGCAGTGCTATCAGATAACATCTCTAGGATACTTCACACCATCTGACTGGTAAGACATCAGGAAATTTACGACAATGAGAACACGCATACAACAGACCAAATAGTTACAAATTCACACACAGCCCAGTTTATAGAAACCGTATCTATTCCTCGTGTAGCAAAACCAAGAATTAAATACACAAGATCCAGAAATAATCTCATTAAGTTAAAACTGAAAAATGCCAGATAAACAAACACCAAAAAGTTTTAAAGTTTGGTCTTTTAAACATTAGATCACTTGCACCCAAACCTGATTATAAATGAGATGATCACAGAGAATAATCTCGATGCACTCTGTCTCACTGAGACCTGGATTAAACCAGGTGATTATATGGGTCTAAACGAGTCGACACCGTCAGGATATGTTTATAAGCATGAGCCGCGTCAGACTGGTCGTGGGGGGGTGTAGGAACCATTTATACTGCCTCTCTTAATGTTAGTCAGATGTTAGGATTCAGTTTTAAATCATTTGAAGTGCTCGTTCTTAAAGTTGTATTTTCAGACAGACATAGAAAACTCGCTCTGGTCACCGTGTACAGACCCCCAGGGCCCTACGCTGATTTTCTTCAAGAGTTTGCTTGTTTTCTATCAGATCTCTTGATCGATTTTGATAAAGTGCTGCTTGTAGGAGATTTTAATATTCATGTAGATGATGTAAACGATGCTCTAGGATTATCATTTGTTGACTTATTAAACTCTTTTGGGGTTAAACAAAACGTCACCGGACCAACTCATCGCTTTAACCACACATTAGACTTAATAATATCCCACGGAGCAGACGTCACTAATATAGATATTTTACCTCAGAGTGATGACATCACAGACCATTACCTCATACTGTACACACTACCGGTAGAGCAGATTAGCCGTGTTGCACCACGTTATCGACTTGGTAGGACTATTGTTCCGACCACTAAGGACAGATTCATAAATAACCTGCCTGATTTATCTCAATTTCTCACTAAACCCATAACTACCAATAATCTTGATGAGATAACTAACAACATAGACCTTATCCTCACTAGCACAATAGACACCGTTGCCCCCATCCGGTTAAAAAAGGTTAGAGAACAAGCACCTGCACCTTGGTATAATAGTCATACGCATGCCCTCAAGAGAACAGCACGTAATCTGGAGAGAAAATGGAGGAAAACTAAATTGGAGGTATTTAGAATCGCGTATAAAGACAGTATGCTCAGCTACAGACAGGCGCTAAAAGCTGCTAGAGCTGAACACCTGAGCAAACTTATAGAAACAACAAAAACAATCCCAGGTTCCTTTTCAGTACAGTAGCTAAACTAACTACAAATCAGGGCTCTGAAAATTGTGTTCCATCACAGTTTAGTAGTGAGGACTTTATGATTTCTTCACTGAAAAAATAGATAACATTAGAAAAACAATTGTGGCAGTTCAACCTCTGACACCATCTCCTGAGACAGTGTTACCTTCAACTCCACAACTCCACTGTTTTACATGTATAGGACAGGAAGAGCTGTATAATGTTATTGCCAAAGCTAAATCGACAACATGTCAGTTAGATCCAATTCCTACTAAATTACTGAAGGAAGTGTTATATACAACTGGTGAACCTCTTCTGAATATTATTAACTCCTCACTATCTTTAGGTCACGTCCCTAAATCCCTCAAGTTAGCAGTTATTAAGCCCCTCATTAAAAACCTAATCTGGATCCAAACACGTTATCAAATTACAGACCCATTTCAAATCTCCCATTTATGTCTAAGATTTTAGAAAAGATTGTCGCTGCCCAGTTATGTTCCTACCTGCAAGAGAACAATATCTTTGAAGAATTTCAGTCAGGTTTTAGGCCCCATCATAGCACAGAAACTGCTCTAGTTAAAATAACTAATGACCTGTTTTTAGCTTCAGACCAAGGCTTCATTTCGCTGTTGGTTTTACTTGATCTTAGTGCTGCTTTCGACACTATAGACCATGATCTCCTCCTAGATCGATTACAAAATTACATCGGCATTCAGGGACAGGCATTAAGCTGGTTTAAATCCTACCTGTCCGATCGTTACCATTTCGTAGATTTAAATGGAGAGCTATCCAGGCTAATGCAAGTAAATTATGGCGTGCCGCAAGGTTCAGTTCTAGGACCCCTGCTGTTCACAATATACATGCTTCCGTTAGGAAATATTATTAGAAGGCATGGAATTAGCTTCCATTGTTATGCTGATGATACTCAGCTATATATTTCATCTAAACCAGGCGATATAGCTCAATTAAGTCGGATAACTGAGTGTGTTAAGGAAATAAGAGATTGGATGACCCATAACTTTCTACTTTTAAATTCCGATAAGACTGAGATTTTGCTCATCGGACCAAAAACTAGTATACAGAAGCTCCAGCATCTCAACCTGCATTTAGACGGATGTTCTGTAACCACTAATTCAACAGTAAAAGACCTGGGTGTTATTTTAGACAGCGACTTGTCTTTCAAAAATCATATCAATCAAGTTACTAAAACAGCCTTCTTTCACCTTAGAAATATTTCTAAGCTAAGAAATATGTTGTCTTTATCCGATGCAGAAAAGCTCGTCCATGCGTTCATGACCTCCAGAATAGACTACTGTAATGCATTACTAGGTGGATGTCCTGCGTCATTAATAAACAAGCTTCAGTTGGTCCAGAATGCAGCAGCCAGAGTTCTTACAAGGGCAAGAAAATATGATCACATAACCCCGATCTTATCGTCCCTACATTGGCTTCCTGTTAAGTTTCGAATAGACTACAAACTATTACTTCTCACTTATAAAGCACTAAATGGTTTGGCTCCCATATATCTATCCAGTCTTTTAACTCGCTACAATCCGCCACGCTCCCTGAGATCTCAAAACTCTGGGCTTCTAGTAGTTCCTAGAATAGCAAAGTCCACTAAAGGTGGTAGAGCTTTTTCACATTTAGCTCCTAAACTCTGGAATAGTCTTCCTGACGGTGTTCGGGGCTCAGACACACTCACCCAGTTTAAGTGTAGATTAAAACATATCTTTTTAGCAAAGCCTACACATAACACACATCACATCATAACCTTGTGCTCCAGAACATCTGATCACATGCACATTATCAACTTGTGCTGTTAATATCATGAACAGCAGCTACGCTAATTGCTCTCCACTGCTTCTCTTTCTCTCCCCATCCCGAGACACCCTGAGGTTTGGCCAGCTCCAGTCACCTCCCACCTCGTGATGATTACGGACCTTTGAAGAAGTAGATGCCGAACTCACAAACATCCCGAACCATCTAGAGACGTACCAGTGCCATTTGGATCCCGCTACATGTGTGGAGTTTGGCATTGGACCTCCTGGAGTGTTAAAGGCTCTGGCATGGAGAAGCTGATGCTGGATCTGTGGTGATCACAAATGCTGAGCTCATAAAACTCGGAGCTACTAACCATATAGACTGTATAAGACTGCAGAAAGAACATCACTTATAATCTTATACTCCAGTGCTCATGTTAGTTCTCACTCTCCAGTGTTCTGTATTGTTGAAAGATTTATGATCAAACTCTTGATGTCACCCAAAATGAGGATGGGTTTCCCTTTTGAGTCTGGTTCCTCTCAAGGTTTCTTCCTCATAACATCTAAGGGAGTTTTTCCTTGCCACAGTCGCCACAGCTTGCTCATCAGGGACAAATTCACACCATTCACCTTCACTGTTGATTTGTGTAAAGCTGCTTTGAGACAATGTCTGTTGTGAAAAGCGCTATACAAATAAACTTGACTTGACTTGACTTGACGAGGATGGATAAGATTAGAAATGAGTTTATTAGAGGGACAGCGCATGTAGGATGTTTTGGTGACAAGGTGAGGGAGGCGAGATTGAGATGGTTTGGACATGTTCAGAGGAGGGACATGAATTATATTGGTAGAAGAATGCTGAGGATGGAGCCACCAGGTAGGAGGAAAAGAGGAAGGCCAAGAAGGAGGTTCATTAATGTGGTGAGGGAAGACATGCAGGTAGTTGGTGTAAAAGAGGCAGATGTAGAGGACAGGGTGGTATGGAGACGGATGATCCGCTGTGGCAACCCCTAATGGGAGCAGCCGAAAGAAGAAGAAGAAGAAGAAGATATGTGTGAAAAACTTTAAGTGAAAGTATAAAGTTAAATAAATAGTGAAGTAAAGTACTGATAACAGAAAAATCCACTTAAGTACAGTAACTAAGAATTTACCATGAGAATAGCGCCCCACGATTCGAGTTGCGGGAAAAAGAAGTCTGCGCAGGAGTGAGAGAGAGAGAGAGAGAGAGAGAGAGAGAGAGAGAGAGAGAGAGAGAGAGAGAGAGAGAGAAAGTATAGAAAATGAGATGCATGGTGTAATCCACTATGGCGGATTTATGAATTGAGTGTCAATAAAACAAGTGACGTGATCTCCAGCTTTAAAGTCGGTGCTCTGATTTCAGTGTAAACGATCCGATAGGCAGGACGAGCCAAGAACCCACGGACACGCGGAACGTGGAGTTTGGACCCTAACACTTCACTCATTACATTATTATAATTTTATTTTGTATATATTTAATTCATTTAAGATGTAAACAATGTGTTAAATGACAATAATACCTTCAAGTTTTTTTGTGTAAACTTTAAATTACATTGAATTTTTTCATTTCTTGAATTCGAACTGTTTTTATTTCTTTAGATTTTTGCCCTCGTTTTATTATTTACCAAATAAATTCAGTATGTCGTATTAATGCTTAACCAGGATTTTAGTGTGTGTGTGTGTGTGTGTGTGTGTGTGTGTGTGTGTGTGTGTGTGTGTGTGTGTGTGTGTGTGGTGTATATCAGTAGAAGCATGGGGTATATTGGTAGAAGGATGCTAAGGATGGAGCTGCCAGCAGGAGGAAAAAAGCAAGGCTAAAGAGAAGGTTTATGGATGTGGTGAGAGAAGACATGCAGGTAGTTTAAAAGATGATCCGCTGTGGTGACCACTAATGAGAGCAGCTGAAAGAAGAAGAAGAGGAAAAGAAGACAGACAGGCTTGCATTTTGTTGTTTGTAAGTAATGGCTTCCTTCTTGCCTCTACCCCACAGCCCAGACTTGTACAGAATACACATTACAGCGTCATTAACGCTGGAGTTAAGTGCAGTTTCTTTGCTGCTGGTTATCAGCGTTTATGGAAATAATGTAAGTTATATATTCTTTCTGTGCGGCCGGTACCAATTGACCCACGGACCAGTGCCGGTCCACGGCCCAGGAGTTGGGGACCAATGCTATAGAGCACAATCTGGATAGATAGGCAGAGAGACAGACAGACAGTTAGCTAGTTAGATTCTTTATTGTCATTGCACAGGGTACAACAAAATTAGATTTCAGTCCATATGGTGTATGCAAATAAAATATAATTAAAAAATTAAAGGTATTGCACATTCCAGGTTTTTATACCAATTGTGGTAGGAATAAATAAATATGAGGCAGAAGTCTGTGAAGTGTATAAACGTAAGTGTGTGTAGTGAAAATTTCACTAGTGAGAGCTGAAGACCAGAAGCCTTCGGATGGTCAGTATTTTTATTTTCCATAGATGCATGTTACTGGCATAAGACATTTCACCTTAACCATGGACTCTTCTATCTATCTAGCTAGCTAGCTAGCTAGCTAGCTATCTAGCCATCCATCCATCCATCCATCCAGCCATTGCTATGAGACGGTGCCAATCAGGACGCCAGGAACTGCTCGAATTACCATACTCCCAGCATGCACCGCTGCAGTCTGAAACTGTAGATGATAAAAGTATAAAATAGGTGTTACACGGGTTATTTGGGTAATTTGTAAATCTCTAAACGGCATATAGTCTGTGAGTAAATTCGGATCAGTTCTGTAAGTCTTCTGAAGGAACTATCTGTGTTTTTTTCTTAATTTACCATCATCCTGAAAGGTTGTGAGGAACCGCAGTATTTATAGATATTTATCCAGAATTTTTCCTTTTCCTCCATCTCACAGCCAACTTGTGGAGCATAGGCACTGATGCATTTATCATCATCCCTTCAACTTCCACCTTCACGATCATCACCCTATCAGAAACTCTCTTCACCTCTACTACACTCTTACTGTACTCTTCCTTCAGATCACCCCTACACCATTTCTCTTTCCATCCACACCATGATAAAACAGTTTAAACCCACCTCCAATGTTCCTGGCCTTACTCCCTTTCCACTTGGTCTCCTGAACACACAGCATATCTACCTTTCTCCTCTCCATCATATCAGCTACCTCTCTCCCTTTACCTGTCATAGTACCAACATTTTAAAGTACCAACCCGAACCTCTACTCTCCTACACTGCTTCTTTTCCTGCCGTCTCTGTAGACGTCTTCCTCCTCTCCTTCTCCTCCTTCGGCCAACAGTAGCCCAATTTCCACCGGTACCCTGTCGGCTAACGATACCTGTGGCGGTCGTTGTTAACACCGGGCCTCGACCGATCCGGTATGAAATTCTTATTTGTGATCCGCATATTTGATTTGGCACATGTTTTACGCTGGATGCCCTTCCTAACGCAACCCTCCCCATTTACCCGGGCTTGGGACCGGCCCTAAGAGTGCACTGGCTTGTGCCCCCCTAATGGCTGGGTGTCTGACACTGTAGATGATAAAAGTAATAAAATAGGTGTTACACGGGTTATTTGTAAATCTCTAAACGGCATATAGTCTGTGAGTAATTCAGATCAGTTCTGTAAGTCTTCTGAAGGAACTATCTGTGTTTTTTTTTCTCAATTTACCATCATCCTGAAAGGTTGTGAGGAACCGCGGTATTTATAGCGCTCCCTTCAGGCGGTGAGTTGTGTTTGCTACGGCAGCACATATACTAAAATTGGAACGATACAGAGAAGATTAGCATGGCCCCTGCGCAGGATGACACGCAAAATCGTGAAGCGTTACCATATTTTGGGGACCACCTTTCTTCTGAATTTTTGTCTCACCGTTAAACTTTTTTATGTGCGTTATAATGCACACCGTATTACACATTTAGTGTGTGAAGTGTAGAGTTGCAATTCAGCTTGATAACCTTATTACACACAAATTACCAAACCTGAACATTTCTTAGGATGAGTCAAAAGTTTAAAAGTGAAAATCTGCAATATACAGAGGTGGGAAGTAATGAAGTACAAATACTTTGTTCATGTACTTAAGTAGATTTTTTTTTGGTATCAGTATTTTACTTACAATTTTTTTTTTTCAGACAACTTTTTACTTTCACTCATTACATTTTTACACAAATATCTTTACTTTCCATCTCTTACATTTTCATACCAGCATCGTTACTTTTAGTATTATTTCTTCTCATTGAGCGCTGTTTCCAGCCTATCATCCCTTATTGCGCGGCTTTTTCACCATATCACTGGTGTATTATTCCTGCCTATCAGACGTAGACGTAGGCAAGCGGAGCAAACAATGAGCAAGGCAACAAGAGGAATGGTTAATGTGAATAAAAACAAAAACATTCCTCAACACCCATGGCCATATATAAAGGAAATGTTGGAAATTATAGCCGTAAAAAAGTGCTGGTTTTCAAGAATTTACCGTCAAATTTGAGAATGTGCTTGAGAAAGCACATACAGGTAATCTACAATTTTGTTTGTCTTTTATATAAGGGATGCTGCCACATGTTTTTTTTTTTTTAAATAAGGATGTTCCTAATGTCCTTAATTTCTGTAGTATGTAGCTGTCATTTGAAATCTGAGTTTAGTCAGATAGTCTCTATATGTTGTAGAACTGCTATACAGGTAAAGTATAAATGAAATATATATATATATATATATATATATATATATAATATATATATATATATATATATATATATATATATATATATATATATAATATAATGTGTGTGTGTGTGTGTGTGTGTGTGTGTGTGTGTGTGTGTGTGTGTGTGTGTGGTGTGTGTGTAAAAGTATTGGGACACCTGGGCTCTCCTCCTATATGTGGTTCTTTTCCAAAATGTTACCACAAATTGGGGGCACTCAATCTATACAAGACATCTTTAGATGCACTATAATAAAATTTGTTAACCTTTAAGTTAGTCAGCACCTCGTGGCTTATTTGAATGCCCAGGTGAATTGGACAGAGGGTAACATGGACCAGTATCCTAGATTCGGAGGGAGCAGCAGTGAGAGACTAAATAAACAGACAGGACAACAACGATGTGGTTGAATTAATAAAGATTTTATATTGTAAAGGAAGGAAAATTAATAAAAAAGAAAGCAATTAATGCTTCTCTTTAGCAGAAACAAAATAAAGAAAAAATAAAGAATTCTATTAAACTCAGATCACTTATTCTTTAAAGAATGCAATAGGATTAAACAAAGTTTCTAATATTTATTTCTTTTTTTATATTTTGTTAAGATTTATTCTTTCTTTTTAATTTATTTAAGTTAATCTAATTTAGGATACTTTTTTTTTTTTGTTTGTTTAATTGAGCTTGAGCTGGACTTTGAACCTATTGAATTTTAATTTAAGAAATCCTTCCTAATTTAAATCACACTTTTTATAATCCCAATAACTCTAAACTTGGATAGAACATTCAAAAATGGGCAAAACAATTCTCAATATACCAATGTATGCCAAAAAAAGTTTAAAAACACATGAAAAGCAATCAAGTGGATGAACAATAATGCCACACAATTCAACAATCAATAAATGTTTTTTTTAAGATGGCGGCTTGAAGGGAGGCTGTGTGTGGTTGAGCGGTAGTGTCTCTTTGCTGAGTCTCCTATTATTAATAACCCGAATATAATATTGTAACAGGCTCATGTCTTGTGATTGCCATTATGAGCATAAATAACTACTTTTTGAGGCAAACAGAAAGCATGCACGTAAGAAAACGCATATTGCCAACAGCTCTGAGGACGCCGATGAGCGAGCTGAAACTGCTAATGCTAATACGAGCTCGCCCGCGACTCCGCTGTCTGA
>JBCEWE010001545.1:0-5000 GCA_039877035.1 Silurus lanzhouensis | reverse complement strand
TATGTTAGTGATGTTAGTGGTGATGTTAGTGGTGTTAGTGATGATGTTAGTGATGATGTTAGTGGAGATGTTAGTGATGATGTTAGTGATGATGTTAGTGATGTTAGTGATGATGTTAGTGATGATGTTAGTGATGATGTTAGTGATGATGTTAGTGGTGATGTTAGTGATGATGTTAGTGATGATGTTAGTGGTGATGTTAGTGATGATGTTAGTGATGTTAGTGGTGATGTTAGTGATGATGTTAGTGATGATGTTAGTGGAGATGTTAGTGATGATGTTAGTGATGATGTTAGTGGTGATGTTAGTGATGATGTTAGTGATGATGTTAGTGGTGATGTTAGTGATGATGTTAGTGATGATGTTAGTGATGATGTTAGTGATGATGTTAGTGATGTTAGTGATGATGTTAGTGATTACGTTAGTGATGTTGTTAGTGGCGATGTTAGTGATGATGTTAGTGATGTTAGTGATGATGTTAGTGATGATGTTAGTGATGATGTTAGTGGTGATGTTAGTGGTGATGTTAGTGATGATGTTAGTGATGATGTTAGTGATGATGTTAGTGATGATGTTAGTGATGTTAGTGATGATGTTAGTGATGATGTTAGTGATGATGTTAGTGATGATGTTAGTGATGATGTTAGTGATGATGTTAGTGATTATGTTAGTGATGTTGTTAGTGGCGATGTTAGTGATGATGTTAGTGATGATGTTAGTGATGTTAGTGATGATGTTAGTGATTACGTTAGTGATGTTGTTAGTGGCGATGTTAGTGATGATGTTAGTGATGATGTTAGTGATGATGTTAGTGATGATGTTAGTGATGTTAGTGATGATGTTAGTGATGATGTTAGTGATGATGTTAGTGATGATGTTAGTGATGATGTTAGTGATGTTAGTGATGATGTTAGTGATGATGTTAGTGATGATGTTAGTGATGATGTTAGTGATTTTAGTGATGATGTTAGTGATGATGTTAGTGATGATGTTAGTGGTGATGTTAGTGATGATGTTAGTGATGTTGTTAGTGGCGATGTTAGTGATGATGTTAGTGATGATGTTAGTGATGATGTTAGTGATGATGTTAGTGATGATGTTAGTGGTGATGTTAGTGATGATGTTAGTGATGATGTTAGTGGTGATGTTAGTGATTATGTTAGTGATGTTAGTGGTGATGTTAGTGGTGTTAGTGATGATGTTAGTGATGATGTTAGTGGAGATGTTAGTGATGATGTTAGTGATGATGTTAGTGATGTTAGTGATGATGTTAGTGATGATGTTAGTGATGATGTTAGTGATGATGTTAGTGGTGATGTTAGTGATGATGTTAGTGATGATGTTAGTGGTGATGTTAGTGATGATGTTAGTGATGTTAGTGGTGATGTTAGTGATGATGTTAGTGATGATGTTAGTGGAGATGTTAGTGATGATGTTAGTGATGATGTTAGTGGTGATGTTAGTGATGATGTTAGTGATGATGTTAGTGGTGATGTTAGTGATGATGTTAGTGATGATGTTAGTGATGATGTTAGTGATGATGTTAGTGATGTTAGTGATGATGTTAGTGATTACGTTAGTGATGTTGTTAGTGGCGATGTTAGTGATGATGTTAGTGGCGATGTTAGTGATGATGTTAGTGATGATGTTAGTGATGATGTTAGTGATGATGTTAGTGATGATGTTAGTGGTGATGTTAGTGATTATGTTAGTGATGTTGTTAGTGGCGATGTTAGTGATGATGTTAGTGATTATGTTAGTGATGATGTAAGTGGTGATTCTGGATTTGACCAGAAACATACAGAGAGAATAGTGCTATTTGTGTGTGTGTGTGTGTGTGTGTGTGTGTGGTGTGTGTGTGTGTGTGTGTGTGTGTGTGTGTGTGTGTGTGTGAATGAGACATCAGATCAATACTAATTCAGGGACAAAATCTTAAATGCTTCTCTAATAAACAAACATGCACTAATACACAAGAATGTGAGGAAGGAAACAGTGCAGCAATTATTCTGATTTGATTCTGTACCTGCACAAATACAGTTTGACTGGTATGTGATTGGATACGGTGTGACTGATGTGATTGGATGCAGTGTGACTGTGATGTGATTGGATACAGTGTGGCTGTGATGTGATTGGATACAGTGTGACTAATGTGATTGGATACGGTGTGACTGATGTGATTGGATGCAGTGTGGCTGTGATGTGATTGGATATGTTGTGGCTGTGATGTGATTGGATACAGTGTGACTAATGTGATTGGATACAGTGTGACTGATGTGATTGGATACGGTGTGACTGATGTGATTGGATACAGTGTGACTGTGATGTGATTGGATACAGTGTGGCTGATGTGATTGGATACAGTGTGACTGATGTGATTGGATGCAGTGTGGCTGTGATGTGATTGGATATGTTGTGGCTGTGATGTGATTGGATACAGTGTGACTAATGTGATTGGATACAGTGTGACTGATGTGATTGGATACGGTGTGACTGATGTGATTGGATGCAGTGTGACTGTGATGTGATTGGATACAGTGTGGCTGATGTGATTGGATACAGTGTGGCTGTGATGTGATTGGATACAGTGTGACTAATGTGATTGGATACGGTGTGACTGATGTGATTGGATGCAGTGTGGCTGTGATGTGATTGGATATGTTGTGGCTGTGATGTGATTGGATACAGTGTGACTAATGTGATTGGATACAGTGTGACTGATGTGATTGGATACGGTGTGACTGATGTGATTGGATACAGTGTGGCTGTGATGTGATTGGATACAGTGTGGCTGATGTGATTGGATACAGTGTGGCTGTGATGTGATTGGATACAGTGTGACTAATGTGATTGGATACGGTGTGACTGATGTGATTGGATGCAGTGTGGCTGTGATGTGATTGGATATGTTGTGGCTGTGATGTGATTGGATACAGTGTGACTAATGTGATTGGATACAGTGTGACTGATGTGATTGGATACGGTGTGACTGATGTGATTGGATACAGTGTGGCTGATGTGATTGGATACAGTGTGGCTGTGATGTGATTGGATACAGTGTGACTAATGTGATTGGATACAGTGTGACTAATGTGATTGGATACGGTGTGACTGATGTGATTGGATGCAGTGTGGCTGTGATGTGATTGGATACAGTGTGACTAATGTGATTGGATACGGTGTGACTGATGTGATTGGATGCAGTGTGGCTGTGATGTGATTGGATATGTTGTGGCTGTGATGTGATTGGATACAGTGTGACTGATGTGATTGGATACGGTGTGACTGATGTGATTGGATACAGTGTGGCTGTGATGCGATTGGATACGTTTTAGCTGTGATGTGCACGGCTGGTGATGTTGTAGATCCTCCCCCTGATTGTTTAGAGATAGTATGTTCCAGTTTAAAATGGATGTCCTTCTTTACTCATCTTTCAAAACTGTTATACACCAGAAGGTGAATATCAGTGACCCTCAAAAGACTTTTTGGACTCCACTGGTTCTGTACTGTGTAGTAAAAAATACATCATTAGATATCGATTAGATGTTTTATTGTTCCACAGAGTAATTCTTTACCTTCATCACCCAGGAGAAGTAGTTCTTTTCTGGAATTTCTATCCTCATGTTTCCTTATCTTTTTTTTAAAAATGCAATTCAATTCCAGACGGACCTTGTCCCAAAGGGTGAAGAACAGGGTTGGACAGAAGGTGAACGATTGTAGTGATAAAGAACAGCAGGACATTGGAAATGATGAGAACGATGGATTGGAGGGACGCAATAAAGGCAAAGGAAAGTCTATAAATATGAAATAAGCCGGATGTAATGATTAGAGCAGTGGATCTGAATGTGTACTGAGGAAGTTTCCATTCTGGATCTATAAATGCTCCAATGAGAAGTGCTTGTGGGTTTTTTGAGCAACAGTAGAAATTAGTTCTCCAGAGTTTTTACACCAGAGTCATTAAAAGTGAATCAATAAAAGAAGACAAACAGTTTATTGTGTTTGTGTTTGCAGCATTGCATTGTGTTTTTGCGTTGCTGGAGATGTTCATAAGCGAATGGAGAAACGATTCCGTAGAATGTTTTCCGCAGCAAGTCGGCATTCAAGCATAAAACAGATGGATGGTTTGGGCACGTCTCAGTGGTTACCCATCTCAGAAAGCGAGTGATGGAAAAGAGTAATATGTAACAGATGGATACGTCCCTGTGTTCTGCCTGAGTAAATACAAAGGACTGAGAAGACGATTCCAGAATGCAAACAGACTGAGAGCAGGACAGAACATCTGGAAATTAGTGATGGGTCGTTTGGGGACGAGTCGGCTCTGTGAGTCGTTTAAATGTTAGGAGATGACTCGCTCAAATGAGTGGTTTGTTTGTAGGTAAATCTTTAAATGTTTCAGAGTAAATTAATCAAACTGTTACCATAGAAACAGTTTTTTAACATCTAAACTGAATGTTAGTGCCCCTGATCATCAGTGCGTTGGATCATGATTAGAGTCTCATGGATGTTTGATGTCACGATCATTAACTGAATCAAGGGAAACCTCAAATTCTTATCAATTTAAACCAAACAAGAATGTTCCTGATTATAGCACCAAATCATCATCATAATCCTCATGGTCATTATCATCATCATCATCATCATCATTATTTATTCACAAACTTTCCCCTGAAAATCCCCTTCCTGAAATATTCCACACTTTGTTTGAATCAGTTTTACTGCTGAAACGAATGATCTGAAACGGCAAAAACCTCAGACCAAATTCACATTGTTAATAAACGTACACAAAACCAACCCACCAATCAGCTTCCTCAGCTACGCTCAACCTCCTAATCCTAAAACTGAGCTCTCTGCAAACCTCAAACACACTCAGAACTGACCTGATCCACCAGAAGCTGGAGAATTAAAAGAACATCAAACATCAACACCATCCAAATCAGCATTCAATCAAAGAGGTTTTATCATTTCAGTTGTCGACTCCTCAAATGTTCACTCACTTTTATAAA
>JBCEWE010001544.1:0-26599 GCA_039877035.1 Silurus lanzhouensis | reverse complement strand
TCATAGCCAAACACATGGAGAAAAAAGTCAAGTGAATACATCAGCAAGCACCGACCCCACAAAAAAACAACACACACAGTTACCTGGCTGAAGCTCTCACATGGCTCTATACACTGGACCAGATCTGGACATTCCTTTATATTGACGTCAGTCAGCAGGCGAGCGACATCCAAAAATGAGGTAGTAATCTATGATAATAACCAGCCAAGCTCAGCCCACCACCTTTTTGGTCTTAGGCTCCTGTTTTTTGTCAAGATTCTGTTTTTCTGTCTTTTTCTTTCATGTTGCCCGTGTGTTTCTTGCCCGTCACTAATTATTTGGTGTTTTCACTTGTTATGAATCTCCCTCAGAATATTTCATTTCCCCTCCTGCCTCAGCTCATTGCTTGGTCTTTGTCTTTGTCTAACCAGCCTCTTTTTTTATGCTCTCTTTCTTAATGCTTTCATGGAGTCCAACCTGTAAGGTTTTGCTTTTCAATTTGATGACCCTTTTTATGACTTTATTTTGTTTTGTGTTTCTGTTAAGTTGCTTGAAAAGTTTGGGATCTTTTCATTTTATATTTCTGCATTCTTGTTTTTGACCACTTGCTTCAAGCCCTGGTCCTGATAGTCTTATCATCTCAGTGAAGCACCTGTCCATGACCCAATCCTGTAAATAACCTAAACCCAAACCCAAGTTTATATCTTGTACTTCCAGCCAACCAGTTGCACACTGTTTTGTCCTGATGTGTTTTAAGGAGCCCTTTTATTATAATCAATTTTTAAGGGAATCGGACAAAAAATGGCTAAATTTAATGCTGAAAATGTGAGCCACGCCTATAGAATGCAGAGTAGTATATCAAATTGAGGCATTGGATATGCATCAGCGTTTATGTTTTGACTTGACTTGAAAGTTCACACAAAACAGACCAACCAATCTGCCTTCAGTATAAAGATCACTCTTTAATTTCCCCCCAGTTTTGCTTTGCCTTGACTGCCCCCCTGTGTAGCTTTGAGTTCATCCTGAACTTTTTTGTGTTCAGGTAACTCATATAAGCCACATTTGAATGTGGTTTATGAGGTTCGTGTGACTTAATAGAGCAAGCTGTGCTGTCTAAAATGCGAGAGATGATGAGTCTGGGCAGATTTGGGCATATTCTATGGTGCCATTGGAGTCATCATTCAGTCACAGCAACACTGTAGAAGTCCTGTAGGTAAGAGAGTAGTCAAGTCAAGTCAAGTCAGGTTTATTTGTATAGCGCTTTTCACAACAGACATTGTCTCAAAGCAGCTTTACACAAATCAACAGTGATGGTGAATGTGTGAATTTGTCCCTGATGAGCAAGCTGTGGCGACTGTGGCAAGGAAAAACTCCCTTAGATGTTATGAGGAAGAAACCTTGAGAGGAACCAGACTCAAAAGGGAAACCCATCCTCATTTTGGGTGACATCAAGAGTTTGATCATAAATCTTTCAACAATACAGAACACTGGAGAGTGAGACTAACATGAGCACTGGAGTATAAGATTATAATTGATGTTCTTTCTGCAGTCTTATACAGTCTATATGGTTAGTAGCTCCTAGTTTTATGAGCTCAGCATTTGTGATCACCACAGAGTGGTGGAGTAGTGGAGTATTCAAGATAAACTGGTCTTTCCCTGACTCGTAGCTTTCAGTCCATCAAGTTCATGCAGTGTATGTGTGAGCTGCATAATTAGACACTTCTGCCACTCTTTTATATTTGTTAATGGTAGTTACTGAAAGCAGAAAGAGACGGACATTAATAAACTGGCTGTTATATAAAATCCACATGCACTACCCTCTGTGACCACCTTTGACTGTCTTTGAACTATTTTTTGCCAGTTCTAGACCAATTTAATCCTGCTTTTTTTTGTAGTGGAACTGCAGCAGCCTGAGATCTCCAATGCTGCTGGTGGACCAGAAGTGACAAGGGGCTACAGCTTCTCCATCATTTGCTACACTAGATCTCAGTATCCAGAGGTTACTTCCACTTGAAGTTCAGTCGATCGACATCAGTACAACCATGACTCAGTCTGCTCTTGACCACTCAGCCAGCTTCAGTTTCCTTGGGCAGATTTTGTCCATCAGGGAAACTACAGCTGTACTTATGAAGTTAATGTGTCTTTACGTACCTTCACCTCCACTTCCACTGAGCTTCTGGTCATCACTGTGAAAGGTGGAGTAAAACAAACTCTTTCATTTTCTGTTCTACATTTTTATTTTTGTAAAGCTTGATGATGATGATGATGATGATGATGATGGTTTCTCTCTCATCAGCATCCAAGTCTCCTTACATTGGTGTTGGAGTGACAGTAGGACTGCTTCTCCTCTTAGTTCCGGTCATCATTTATGTTGTCAAGAAGCAGAAAACACGAAGGCGGCAGCTAAGTAAGAAGTTGGATATGCAAGGTTGGCTTATAAACATTTCATTTTATAATAAAATCATAACCCTTTTAAATAATGTTTGTTTTATACCACAGCACTGTTGCAGTCCGAAACCTTCTAAATAACAGCAGTTATGCAGCCACTCCATGTAAATGGTTTTTAATGGTGACATGGTGAAAGTTTCTGCAAAGTTCCTGGGTTGTTTTTTTGTATTTCTGGAAGGAGTCTCCAGTGTAAGAACTTATTAAAAGAGAAATAAATGTATCTATTGACCTGCTCACAGTAGATGAGTTTGAAGAACACTTGACGGTGTCTGAGTTAAAGTTAGAAAAAAGAAAGACTGGTGAGAGAACAACTGTTTATCGCTGCAACAATATAAGTGAGAACAAAAAGCAACACAGGAAGTTGTTTTGTTGTAGATTTTGCACAACCACTAAACAAAATGGATGCAGATTTATTTCACTTTTTAATCAGTAAAAGCTGAAATCGGTGTCGCAGTGCTGAGGCATAAATAGAACTATAAAAATATAGAATGTAAATGTTTGATTTGCCACATTATTTATTATATTTATGATTTTTCCAGCATGGTACAGACAGTATTATTTATTCCTCGTAATATTTGAGTTGAAATTGACTTGTAAATCTGTGCATTTTGACTTCATCTATTTGTAGGTGCCAAAATCACATATGAGATTCCACAAGGAGAGACTGATCCAGATGAGACTGAAGCCGATTAAGAGAAACCCGAATCTTTTTCCAGAAGAAGGAAGATTCAGGATATAATGGCTACATTAATGATGCTGATTATGGCAATGCTTTTGAGGAATCAGACATTTATGCCCACTGTGTAGTGTAGTGTCCAATATCCACAGTGCAGGAAGTGTTACATGACATTTTGTGTAACTTTTATACAATCATTTATTACATTTTTTCTTTAAACTAATTTTTTCTATAACCTAATCGTAGTCTAGAGATTTTCTGTTTTTTTACCTGCACGACTTTCTTGAATTTTTTTTATATGTTGTATTAAGCCACATTTATTATTCATTTAATCCATTTTCTGTATATCTTTTCTCATTTTGCAAAATGTGATCAGTCTCTTGTCCACATATTGCTCATATTTCTAATGTTGTTCTTTTTTAAAAACTTGCTTAAAATTGCACTATGATGTTTTATTTATTTTCATATTTGCTACATTACTTGCTTAAAAGTAATAAAAAAAAAGTAATCATCTCTGCTGTCCTCAGTAAACTGATTCTGATTAAAAGCGTATAAAGCCATAATATTGTTACATATACTATTGTTCAGCCACTAGAGGCAGTGTGATAAGTATGTGTGAATTTTGCATTCTCAAATCATCACTTTCTGTAATATATTTAGAAAAGATGGGCGATGGGAAACTTTTTTGTGATGCACATGCTCTTTTAGTGAGTGATTTTTTTTCATAAATGGGCTTTAGATTAAATATTAAATATATGCTGAAGATTTCTGTTTTACACGGATTGTATAGTATGTGACTGTTATGTTTTTATGGATTACTAACTGAGGTTTTTTTTGAGTCTTGGCTGGTTTTAAAATCCAAATTCAGATTTTTTGTCACATAAACATTTATAAAGAGTAGAGTATAGTGAATGCTTTATTGACTGTCTGACTTGTAAACATGAAAAGAAATACAATATAAAGATACAAATTAAAGAGTAACGTAATGGAAAAATAATAAAATCAGTATAAAGTATGAAAAGTTTAAGAATAAAAAAAAATCAAAAATAGTGCAAGTAATGCAAATAATAGTGAATAGTGAACCTCTGGAGGGTCGTCTGTCCTGCATGGTGCTGTTCCTGACCAGGAAGTGATGCTACCCGACAGAACGCTCCTCGATAGTGCAGAGGCAGAAAATCTTTAACACCTGAGAGGGAGAAATTCCTTTAGGCATTCAGATGGTACAGACTCTGCGGTCTTCTTCACCAGGGTGTGGATGTGACAGGACTAGACATTGTTGATATGGAGAAGCTCACAATGTCACATGAAAGCTGGTGAGTGAACACTCCTACTTTGTGTGATATTTATTAATTGATTATGAGATATTGTTATTGTCTGACTATTGTAAAAGAAGCAATGCTGTTAAATTGGAAAGAGTAAGTAAGATTACTGGCACTAGGGGGAGCATTTTCCCAGCACACTGCCTGCATGGTGCTGAATAGACAATGGCAGTTTAGCATTCCTGTTGTGAAAAGCTGGTAAGCACATGGAAGAGCGGTTGGGTGAAGAAATGAAGCTTGGCTGGTGGATGATAATAATGTCTGCAACAGTTTCTCACCTCTAAGAGAAGAGGAAAGAGTATAAAAGGATGATGTGGCAGCCGCATGGCAAGCAGGCTTTCCTCTTTTATAACAGGCAGCAGTGACAGAGAGGATGATGCACCCTCAAAGCTCCCCTCTGGAACTATTAGACTCACTAACAACTACCCAGTTCCCATGCTACTGCCTTCATGGCCTCTCTGAACTGAGTTAGCCATCTTTTCCTGTCCTCTCTTTGCTCCACTTCCTTCAACACATAGTCTTTCTTTCTTTCTTTCTTTCTTTCTCTCTCTCTCTCTTTCTCTCTCTCTCTCTCTCTCTCTCTCTGACTCTCGCTAACACAAATCAACATTCACTCGTTAAATTAAATAAAGGTTCAACGAACTTTCCCAGTTGCAATCCATCATGAGTGCTGCAGTGGATTCAAAACAGTAGGACTTCAGTTCAGTGTAAACAAACATTAGTTGTTAGTTATAGTTAATCTATGAGTCATCATTCTGTGCTACAGATTATCTGAACAACAAGCTGAACTAAACTTGTAACAAAAAAATTCAATAACAACACGAAAGTATTACAGTTTGTCACGGATACAGTGAATATGACACTAGACCACCAGAGGGCGCCCTTTGTACACAATTTCCAATTTCGTGTTTGTTTTTTGCTAAATATTCACATTATTTATCTCAGTTTTATTCTAACTGAACTGTATTGTATTAACATTTTACTCTATTTTATAATTAATATTATATTATTGGTTTAAGTGTTTTGGTCACCGGGAAAATCAGCCAAACTAATAAGTTATGTGGCAAATGCAATTCCGTGATAACCGGGGCACAAGATTCAAACCGGGGGGATTACAGTATAGACCTTTATTATATGTTTTATAAAAAATTCTGCATTTGCTTCTTTGCTCACATGGACTTATTATGTGACGTATGTTCAGTGTATACAGTTTGCTAAATGCTGTTGCTAAATAAACAAAGACTTGATCATAAAGAAGGCAGATATTTGATGCTGTTGATGTCTACTAAATGTCTCCATTGACAAAAGGCTAATCTTTCCAGACATTGACCTTGCTGTGACCTCATTTTCTGAATAATTTAAACAATGAACGACATTGTTCAGTCATAGAAACACTGATAGTAAAACTTCCGCTGGCTTTTTCACACTTCAGCATGTAGATAAGTGTGACGATTTTAGTGTAAGTAGTGACATGCAAAACTTTACTTCAGTCATGTACTCATTTTTGTTTTTAGTATTGGTTGGAGTTTAAAATAACATTCAATCTTAGACACAATTAATTGTGTTTTTTGATCACATGTACTAGCTTCACTTGTCGTATAGAGTGGGGTTTGGCACTGAATGCAGCTCTTTAGCCCCTCCTGTGGCTCCCTGCAGCCTTGACAAAATGAGTAATTAAAAAAAAAAAAAAAAAAAAAAAAAAAAAAAAAAAAAAAAATATATATATATATATATATATATATATATATATATATTATATATATATTATATATATATATATATATATATTTAGTTAAGGCAAGTTAAGGCGAGTGGCTATTTTCTTGTAGCCATTGCCTGATTATGAAGGTCGACACACATCTGCCTTACTTGAATGGTGTGTTCTCTTGTCTTTGCATGTTGACAAATGGGTAAGAGAATTAGGCCTTTGTGTCACGTCATATTTATACCCCAGGGAAACAGGAAATCATGAATTACTAATTAAAAGTCCTAGATACCCTGACCAACCTTAGCAACTACAGAAAAATATATATATAAAAAAAAACAGTTAAATTTTTCAGAGGAATTGTTAGGGGTGCCAATAATTGTGGGACACATGATTTCAAGTTTTTTTTTTTTTCTAAATGTATGATTTTTTTTTACCACCAAAGTTATGTACTTAAATAAAAGGTTGGATTTTTCTCTTTTTTTGCATTTGGGTTCTATGTTGTTTTAAAAAAAGGAGAATTTTTAGAAGTCCACGACCACATCTTAAACAGGGGTGCCAATAATTGTGGAGGGCACTGTATATATATATATTATATATATAATATATATATTATACACATTTTATTTATTTATTTATTTATTTTTGCTACGCAGTGAACAGTGTTTCCAAGGTAACAACCATTTTCTTGGCATTAGATGTAAAGATGTGACTGATAATAAAGTTTTCATATTTTGTCAATCAAACCATACCATACTAACTGACTACTACCCAAACCTTGACCAGTGATATTGAGGTCCAGACCACAATTTAATTATAAAGAAAAATCTTAGATGAAACATTGATTTAAAAAAAAAAAAACGTTCCCACTGCCCACATAGCTGGATTGCTGTCATGTTGGTTTTGTGGTGATAAATTGTCAAACAACCAATAAAGAAACATTGAACGACGTTTCTAAATGAAGCACACAGCATTTGCTGAGAAGTTCCAATCTGAAGATGAGCAGAAAAGACCCAATTCAGAACTTCTGCAGAAAGCTGAGCAAAGCAAATTAAACTTCATACAGTGAATAAAGTCTCCAAACTCAACAACAGTTTCTAGTTTTGTGCAACTCAAGACATAATAAAGTCGTTCACAGACGGAGAATATATGAAAGATTTGTTCTTTAAAATGTCTGAGCATCAATTCCACTATGCCACTTTTCCATTGCTAGATAACACTCACACGTCTTGGCAGGTTTAAAGCATATAAATTGCTAACATCCAAATAAAATAGAGATCACACTAGTGCCACCTAGTGGCGTAACTAGGCAACTACCTTACATCTTCAAAGTTTTCAGGTACCTGACAAACTGTAAAACTGGTGGTACAAACGGTACATTACGATTTCATTCTATTTAATATATTAATTAAAAAAAAAAAAATTAATCAGTCATCAGCTAACATAGAGTATCCAACCTCTGCCCTGTGAAACTGCCATAATGAGGACACACTTACTATTGGCTTCCACCTGCTGAATCAAATATATTTACATAATTTAAAGAAAAATAAGAAAAGGTAAAAAAATATATATATTTTCCAGTGAGCTCAGTTGGATCGATACTATGGAAAGGAAGCTGCAACAAACCACCACAGTTTTACTCTTTCATCAGTTCCAATAGTTGAGGAACAATTTTTCTTATACTGAAATGTGAGTAAGCACCTGCTGTATCTTTGTATGTATGTACCATTTGTAAATATGCTTTGGAAGAGGGTTTGCACCAAATATGTTTGTTGTTTGTATGTTGTATAAAGGGTTCCTTGTGAGAGAGGATTAGCACCAAAAGGGCTCATCATCATTTGGCTGCCATTGTTCATCCCATATCCAGCTAAGGGGTTTCTCTTAAGTGGTGGTAGACTACTGGAGAGATGTTTCTACTGCACTTAAATACTGTATATCCCCCTGGGTTCTGCTCTTGTTGTTTTCTATGAACTGCTGGACTCATTTGGTGTTTCCTCTGATAGCAGCTTTTATATGTATTGGTAAAAGTCTTGGTGCGGATGTGTGATATCCAACATCTATGATACACCTGGCTCACTGAAATGTAGCGAGTCTCTGTGGTCTCTCAATTTTTTTATGCAGCATTTAAAATCTAAGTGTTACACAGTGTTGCCAGGAAAAGCCCTCCCCTCAAACCCAAACAAGAAAAAGGAGGCTGGAAATCACTTTTAACGAGCTACAGTGGTGTAATTGTGCATTAATCAACCATCTCAAGACCACTGCACCGGCTAACTGCACTGCACCGCACTGGCTAACTGCACTGCACTGCACCGGCTAACTGCACTGCACTGCACCGCACTGCACCGGCTAACTGCACTGCACTGCACCGCACTGCACCGGCTAACTGCACTGCACTGCACCGCACTGCACCGGCTAACTGCACTGCACTGCACCGCACTGCACCGGCTAACTGCACTGCACTGCACCGGCTAACTGCACTGCACTGCACCGGCTAACTGCACTGCACTGCACCGCACTGCACCGGCTAACTGCACTGCACTGCACCGGAGGGTGGAGAGACAAATTATTGGAAAAGTACCATATGAAAGCATTAAAGTCCCTCTAGTACAGTTCCAGAGAAGATTTTTTAATGACCAAACCAGCTTTTTTTCTTTTTTCTTTTTTTTGTCATGTCTAAGAGAAGTTTTAAAGAAGAAGTAATGATTTTTCACACGCTGGGGTCTTGAATGGGTTTCACTATTGAGTAATGCTTTGGGCTGTTGCAGCAAAACCAGTCTTAAACTTAACATCTATTATAAGCAGACCAAAAACCAGATACACAGGAAAAACTATCTTCATAACCTCATTCGTTTCTCTGTGAGAAAACAGCAGCAGTAAAACTGAAACAAGCGCCAACTGAACAACTTCTCAACCAGCAGGATGCCGAGACTTCATTTCACCTTGATATTTGGTAAATTAAAATTTTTTATTAATACAATTTCCAAGATTCTAATGTAAATATTTTATTTCCACATTTTATTTGTGTAGAGAACACACAGTATAGTTAAGGTAAGACAATGAAAGGTTATTTTTTTAAAACATATCACAGTGAATCCTTGCCAAACGTTTGCTGGTATGATAAAAGAGTATTTCTTACTAGTTTTGGGACTTTTTTGGGAAGATAGTCTCCATTTCAATAAAAAATTAGTTAAAAAAAAATTCATAAAAGTACTATTTACAATCTTACATACCTCCAAAACAATAATGACAATTTTGGGAACTGTTGAATATCTGTTCAAATAAGAAGAAATAAATTTTCAAATCTTCTGAATCTCAGAGTAGAAAAGTTTCATAGAAAACTGATTTTCAGTAAAATAGTTAAATGGTTGAAAATGATGGCATTTCAGGTGTATTATTTAGCCAGGATTTCTGAAGATTATAAAGAAATATCTTTCTATTATGTCATAAATTCAGACATAATTTAATAGTTTTAATGCTACAGCATAAGAGACGTATTACAAATGTAGTTAGTCTAAAAATGTGGAATATGGAAGTGGAAGTAAATCATTTCTACCTGCAATGTCTCGCTATACTGTAGAAAATATAGAGCATGTCTGTATTTATAATTATTTCCAATTCAGTAAAAAAATAACTAATGTCTCATTGGTAAATAACCTAACCTTATTTTATGTTAAATACCGAAACTGGTTTACTTTTTGATTAAAAAATTGCAGTAAGAAATATTCCAAACTGAGGAGAAATTCATAAACTGTTAAACAGTAACTTTTAATCGTTGTTAAAATAAATTTTCTGTCAAATCTGGTCGTTTTTTTACCTGCAGAAACAGGTGAAAATATGATACACGTCCAGTAACATGATATATATGTCTTGTGATTAACATCTCAATCAATTTTAACTTCAAAAAAACATAAAACCCCCCAAAAATTTAAGTTTTTCACCAAGAAAGGTAAAGGTGTATATTTCTTATAAGCTTCAGATTTTGCCAAATATATGTTACGATATAAATAATAAGACAGTAAAATAAGTGTGTTAATATAACATGTGAATATACCACATTAAGCTGCTTTGAGACAATGTTTGTTGTTAAAAGCGCTTATAAAAAAGAATTGAATTGAATTTGCAGCTGCATTACCATCAGAGCTGGAATTAGAACATTGTGACCAATCAGAATCCAGACAGTCAGTTGCAGTACCGCAGGGGGTCCGCTGATCAATGTTAAATCACCAATCATTTTTTGTTCAAAAATAAACATTGGGAAAAAAAACATAAGGTAAAATATTTAATTTAAAAAATATTATGATTATTATTTCATTAAAGTTCTATTAAAATTAAAGCTGAAGTTGTCCACCAGAGAGAGGAAAAAGGAAAATGTATGAAATTGAAAATCTATTAAAATAAAAAACCACTGTAAACAACTTTAATTAATTGATTTGAATTGTCTATGATGAATAAATCTTTTTAGAAAATTTTAAAATATACGAAAATATACAGACAATGCATGAACAACAACAGTTGTTAATTAATTAATTAATCCCTGCTCCATGTCTCTAATGGCTAAGGGGTCCTTGACATGAAAAAATTTTGAAGACCCCTGGTATACAGTGTTCCTGTCTGTGTTACTTTTTCCATACATAAACACTGAGTCATTTTAAAAAAGGTGGCAAAACCTCTGGAAAGCACGATAAAACAATCAGCAAGTTTTCAGACTCATTACAAACACATGACAGTATGAACAGCATTGTGTAGCAGAAGCACAGAGCTTTGGTTCGATCACTCAGACATACACAAGTGTTCTATTTCTGTTACTTCTGTTAAGTTTGTACATTCCTGTTTTACACCTTCTTTATTTTCTCTCTATAGTCAGTGCTCTTAGCGCGTCACTGCTGGCTGGTAAGTGTATTTTTTATTTTAAATAAATTGATTTACTCTCTGCCTCAGGGGTGTCTAAAAGTCTAATTAAAATCAAATAGGATTAATCTCATGCTGATTTATTAGAATATTTCAACTGATTATTTTTGAAATATTAAAAAATATTTCAAAAATATTGATAACAAATTTAAATGTTACTCGATAAAGTGGCCTCACAATACACTAAGAATAAAAGTGTGAATTACAGCACTTCTGTTGCAGATTATTTCCTGCACTACAAGAACACTAAACTATGAGCTCATGTTTATATATTTTCTCTTATTATAAAATAACTAATAATTTTCACACAACTCAGCAAGCACAGAAATAAATATAAGGCAATTCTGAACAAACCACATCTGAGGTTGTATTTACCCGATTCTAAAACCTGATAAGAACCAGATGATTTTTATTATATAAAACTATTATAAAACAATACAATTCAAATAGAGTGTACTTTCTTTTTCACATGACTAATTGTTCAGCAGAGACTCCTTGAATAGATTTCAGATATTCAAACTGGTTGTTTACCAGCCAGAACAAATACAACATTTTAAGCATACTCAGTAACAAATAAGCTATTTGAAGTGTCCACAACTGATTTTCTTTTTTGTAAAATTATTACTCTTTATGGCTCATTAACAAACAGAAAGACACATAAATCAGTCATTAATAATCACCTTTTTAATATAATCAATCAGTCCATAATCAGATCAGGCTGGTGAATGGTCCAAGTAACTGTTGTGGTCGAGTGGAGATCCTGCACAAAGCCCAGTGGGGAACAGTGTGTGATCATCACTGGGACTTAAAGGATGCAGAGGTGGTGTGTAGGCAGCTTGGATGTGGTAAAGCCGTCAGTGCACCTCATAATGCTCGCTTTGGTCAGGGACGTGAACCAACCTGGCTGGATGATGTTCAGTGTACTGGAACTGAGAGCTACATAGATCAGTGCTCACACAGAGGATTTGGAGTAGAGAACTGTGGACATGAAGAAGATGCTGGAGTCGTGTGCTCAAGTACGTTATTATTTTATTTATGCTAATACCCCTTTTAAGTATATATAGTAAGTAAATTAAATATATTTCTATATGATTAGACATGCAGACTCCTACATTGACTCGGATCTCCCTAAACTCTGTGGTCACACCTGGAGAAGTCCTTCAGTTCAGATGTTCCACACCCAGCTCATCATCCATCTCTGTAGATTTCAGATTATATAAAACTGGCACATCAATAAAGAAGCAAACTGCAGAGTCTACAACAACATTTACTCTGACTGTAGAAGCTTCACATCAGGGCGAGTACACCTGTGATTACACATACAGGGAAACATCCTCCACTTCATCCAGGAGCAACTCCATTAGCATTACTGTGGGTAAGTGCCGATAGGATTTATACTAATCAGTATTATGTAATCATTTCATTCATCTGCTGTCCAAATAAGTGACACTAATCTATTATTTACAAAATGTCAGAGATTATAATCCCTTATACCGACAGTGACATAGCAGCTTGTGATAAACAAACCAGCTTGAATAACTAGTGCACTTTTACATTTAATTGTTATGGTAGCTTAATGGTTAAGTCTTTGGGCTTTGGATCCAAAGGTCATGAGATCCCAGCCACACCAAGCTACCACTGCTGGGCCCCTGAGCAAGGCCCTTAATTCCATAACCTCTCAGTTGTATGAATGAGATGAATGTTTCTCTGAATGTTGTAAGTTGTTCTGGATAATGCCGCAAATGTACTCTTTTAAAATGTTTTTGTTTGTGTTATACCTCTACCCCAGTCTCATCATTAGTCCCTGTGGTCATGTCTGTTCATTTACAGCTCTATTCATTCCCACATTTATGTTAGATTTATTACATAAATATCTCAATATATTTGTTTCCATTATGTCATCTGTGAAATAATGTGTGCCGTTCACTTTCAGTCAGTGAACTGTTTCTGTTCATTGTTACGTTTCACATTTTTTTGTTGTTCGATATTATTTTGTTTCGCTTTTTACCCTGTTGTCCGACCTTATTTTATGCTTGGATTTTGTCCGTCGATTCGGATTTGTTTGCTAGCTTGCATTAAGAAACGTTCATTTAAGGTGGTTTAGTGGTTAGGATGTGGCGCTCTCACTTCTGTGGCCCGGGTTCGACCCCGGTCAGGGAATCAATGATGTTACACTGGGATTTTGAGTACCCTGAGCCACTTATCCAAAACCAGCACATATGTATAGATTCTTTTTCCTTTTTTTTCTCTAATACCACACCAATCTTTCCTTGATTTTTAGGGAAGAAAATTCAATACTCTTCTTGTGTAAAACCCCAGCATGTAACGGATATGGAGGAGACCTTGGGGTACAGACAGAACATGACCTTAGCTCTGAAATAGCATTCATGTAGACCATCATTTCAGCCCCTCCAAAAAAACTGATCAAAGCAGAAGGTAAAAAGAGCTTAACATCAGATAGAATTGAACGCAAAAAAAAAAATCCTCCTTTTGATGGTGCTCTACTTGGTCTTTTATACTGTAATCTTCTGGCTGATGTAAATTGATGTACTGTGATTTGCGTATGGAGGGTGAATACCATTTTTACTAAAGCTAAATTTGCAATGCTCCTCAGAGGCTGTAAGCCAGTGGTACCGCTTGTAGGCACTGGCCTGGAAGTGGCAAACAAACCATTTGCCAGGCTGATCAAGCTAGCTAGCTTCTGGATTGGCCAATGTCTAGTTTTTATTGAAAATGAATTTCCAAGAATGCCCGAGACCAAATCAGTCAAACATCATTGTGGACATAAAAAAAGTCTAACTCGGATGTATTAATGTGTGCTGAGCGATGCAGACGTGTTTTGCTAGTCGAACATGACTGTAACAGCTACCCTCTGAACAACCAATTAGAGGATGAACAAAATGCTGACGCTATTCTGTATACAATCCTGTGAGGCGAATTTGAAATCTGATTGGTCAAAGAAAAGGATTCATTGCTAATATAGTCTTAGGTACATTGGCTGGTCCTGACAGCCCACCACTGCTTGCACTACTCTACACTGGAACAAATCCTACCCAACACCAGCTAGTGCTGTCTTATAAAATTTAGGTACAAACATCTGATAATAACCAGCCAGCCTCAGAATCTTCCACACACCCCTTTTTGAGCTTGGACCACAATTGCTAGTGTATTAATGACGGAGACAGTTACTCTTACACATGAGTCAAGTGGAAGCTCAAATATTGTGAGTGGAAGTACAATATTTGAGCTTCCACTTGGCTCATGTATAAGAGTAACTGTCTCCACACAAGGAATTTGGTATTCCCAACCGTGATGAGCGGGGCCAAAACCGCGAGGAGTGGAGCATCCTATTGGACATGTGAGCAAAATGTGTACAGTTGGCTCCCTTGAAAATCGACTTTGCATGCTCCACTACCAGATAAGCCACAGAGCGGCTTAGCTTCATTAACAAACAGAAGCTTGTATGCCATGCACTTTTTATAGCTTCCTGGTCATGAAGTCACCCCACCAGTGACACCACGCTTTCCATTGGATAGATTACACACATGATTCAGAGCATGAACAAGAGCCCGTCTCAAAGCCATCTGCGAGGTCCATTTGTGAGCCCCAGGAACTAGCATGCCAAGAGTGGGGCCAGAACCATGAGGAGTGGAGTTGACATGCGGAGCCACATGCGAGCACAATGTGCACATTCGGCTCCCTGGAGAACCACATGATTCAGAGCATGGACAACACGGAAGCGTTGTTGATGTTGACATTCCTGAAAGGGATCTGAGCCCCAGACTCTTATTTATTTATATCAGGTTGACAGGCTGGCAGCTTCCCCTGTGGTCCAGCCCATGTTGGCCACATGTCTGTTCTAGATCCTGGACTTGGCTGGATGGGCCACCTTATGGGTTCTTGGATTGGAATTGGAGCTGGCATGCAATGTGGCGTGGGAGGCCAACCCCTCGACCATAGGCATAAAGCTTAGGCATAAAGCTGCATAAAGCCTTAGGCATAAGGCTGCATTCAGCATGGGGTGGGAGTCTGTCCTGCCAACTTTGGGCTGGAACTTGGTGTGGAGCATAACATTGGAGGCTGCCCCATCAAACTGTTGATGGTAAAAACATCCACTGTGGGAAACTCCAGATTGGGAGCCCAGATTGGGCATGAAGATCCAGTGCTTACCTGCAACATCAATTTAATTGGCAAAATATTATTTATGTATAAAAAAACATTCACTGCAGGAAACTGATAGGAGTCAAGATCAGATTACGCTGTATGCTATAAACTAGACAAGATACTTTTCAATGCACTGCCACCAACAGAACAAATGGGGACTCTCTAAACCTTTGGCAACAGGGTTCTGGATAAACTTTGTTTAATTTCACTGTGTATTGCATCAGCTATATATGGTTGAAATGACAATAAAAGCCTCTTGACTTGACAGTGTTCTGCATGGTCCACCAGCCTAGCCACTCTTCTCTGTGTCCACAGCTAAAACTTGACCCCCGCCTCCCCACTAATATAAACAACAATTTAAACAGCTTGTCACACAACTGCAAAACTCATACATAAATTTTTTCCTTTTTATTGCTGATGGAGTGTGTACCTTGAACAGACCTGAGTAACTTTTCACCTCTTTTTCCACAAGTGGATGTTGAGTGTTTTTTTGCAGGTAACAGACAACAGTTGACCCTGTTTGTTGTTTTGTAGTCAACCTGGATCAGCCCAGTATTTCCTTTAGTGCTGTGAATGGTTCGTTCCACTGGGGATCTAATGGACCAGAGGTGAAAAGGGGGTACAACTTCTCCATTATCTGCTCCATTAAATCTCAGCATACAGGAGGTTCCTTCCATTTGAAGTCTCAATCAAAATTAAAATCTCAATTAGCTGGTAAACACTCTTCCACTGCTGAAGCCATCTTCAGGTTTCCTGAGGCAGATTTTGTCGATCAGGGAAACTACAGCTGTACTTATGAAGTTAACGTGTCTTCACGGACCTTTACCTCCACTTCCACTGAGCTCCTGATCATCACTGTGAAAGGTAGAGAAAAATAAACTAGTTCTGCCATCTTCTATTCTGCAATTTATTAAAAAAAAAAAAAAAAAGGATTATGATGATAATATCTTTTTTAGAATCTCTGGCTCCCTACATGACAGCAGGAGTGACAGCAGATGTGACAGCAGGAGTGTTAGCAGGAGTGACAGCAGGACTGCTTCTTGTCTTAATTCCAGTCATCATTTGCTTGATTAAAAAGCAAAAAACAAGTAAGGTTCAGTTAAATAAAAACAAGAATCGGCATGAGTTATAAAGTTTCATTAATATAATTTAGTTTTATAATCAGCACTACTGCATTCTAAAATCTAATAAATTTTCTTTAACAGCAGTTCTGACAGTAGTGCAGCTACTTTACATACCGTATTTTTTCGGCTATAAGCCGCTACTTTTTCCCCACGTTTTGAACCCCGTGGCTTAAACAACGAAGCGGCTAATTTATGGATTTTTCCTGGGTTTTTCCCGGTTTCACAAACTTCAAGCCAAAAAACTGAACCCCATAACAATAAACCAATGAAATCTCCGAACGGAAACGAAAAAACGCACCTCACGATGCCAAAAGATAAACTCCCGAGAGAAATAGTTGTGAAAGGAAGGAGGAAGACAGTGAACAATGACTTTCTTAGTAGGTTACTGTTTAGATACAAGCCGTTGTAGCGCGTTGAGTCTGGGTGAAGGGAGAGCTCGCTAACTCCAGTTACAACAGAAATCATATAAGCACAGACAGGTTTCCAAAACTTGTGCTTTTAAATTTTTCTTGGCAACAGCGTTACGGGTTAGTCAAAGAAACTTAGAAATGAGCATCAGAAAATAATGAGCACATAATCCTCAGTCTCACACGCACACACAGGCAGTAATACCGGAAGAATGCAGTGACGTGCTGTTCCCAAAATGCTGCTCTGCTCTTAAAGAAGCCACAACATATTTCACCCGTTACACCATGTAACAGACACTGTCTTACGGTAAAGCCTGTGTAAAGTTCATTAGTTTCATTAGGCTTATTTATGTTCAAAATAAAAATATATGTAAAATTCAGAAATTACGGTAAATGAATTTTTTAAAATATGTTTATTGGTGACAAGGTGAAAGTCTCTGTGAGGTCACGTTTCCCTAGTTTATCGCTTCATGTCAGATGAGTTTGCAGAAAAAAGCTTTTTTGTTTCGGAGTTATATGTCAAGCTTTGATTGTCTTGTTAAGAGAGACAAAAAATGAGCAAACAGCTGATTATAGATGCTTCAATAAAAATAAGGAACAAACAGGAACACAAGAATAAACTTATGTTGCAGAATTTGATTCAAGTGGATAAAAATTAATAGAAATTAGAATTTCCAATAATGAATAAAAACATTTACACATTACACATCACTTACTTAAACCCAGTTAATTGCTGACTCGCATGAAAATATATCTTAATATAGAAAAATGACCTGTTAACCTCTGCATTTTGTCTTGATCAATTCGTAGGTGGCAAAAAAACATTTGAGTCTCCCCAAGAACAGAGTAATCCAGATGGCAATGAAACTGATTATGAAAACGCAGAAATCATTTTTCAGCAGAAGGAGCATTCAGAAGACCTTGATGATAACAACATTAATGTTGATGCTGATTATCAAAGAAGTGCCGTGAGCAATGATGAAGCAGACGGTGATTATGAAAACGCAAAAACCATTTTCCATTGGAAGGTGGATTCAAAAGACTTGGATAATGATTATATTAATGTTAATGCTTGCAAAGAAAGACGTGACAAGCAATAACTATGAGAAAGCAAACATTTATACCAACTGTGTAGTGTAGTGTCCAATATTAAAAGGCCAACAACAATTAGACATTTATCAATTGTTAAGTTATTGTAGGGTGCCTGCCCACTGGCCAACGACGGAATCCACTGCTTGGCTAATGATACCTTCTCACGGAGGCACATTGGCAAGTCCAAATCTTAGTCAGAGGATATAACGTTAACTTGCTAAGTCAGTGAGAGCCACTACACATGCTCACGGACACAAACTCACCAGTCTGTATCTTAGTCAGAGTATATAATGGTAAACTAATATTCTTTAAGTAGTCTCAATGCTGCTCATGCATAAAGAATAATGTATTTAGCCACTTAGTTATAACTTTCTAAGTCAGTGATCGTCAGAAATCAGAAGGTCCCAGACGTTGTCCTCTATGTTCCATCCATTCATGAGCCTTCAGTTTGTACTATCCTGGTCACAGATTTGCGGTAAAACCAGGCTACATAATCATCTAGATATAAATGATTTCAGGAAATTTCAGTGTTAAACAAGAATTTTACATTTATTTGCCAGGCAATAATCAGTAAGCAATTGTCAAATTTAAAACTAATAATAGAAGTAAGTTACACAACGTGATCATCATAAAACAAAATACTTTAGCAGTGCAGTTTAGAAAAGAATTGTTAAAGAGTCACTGTACCTGGGGAATAGAGACACACAGAGACTGTGTGGGAAGTTCTGACTACAGAGAGCTTCCCTGAGTGTTTCGCCAAATTTCCTTAAATACCCAAACCATCATAAACACTCGTAAATTCAAAGCGATAAAAGCTTTACAAACCCTTTCTTGAGACAGGAGGTGACCTAAAAACTCAAATGTCACCTAGAATAAAAACAACCCTTGGTAAGGATCTTCTCAGCGGCAACCCTTATGTCAGCAGGACATTATTTTCCAAACCTGAGATTTATTTTTTTGGTCTGTTCTACTGATTTTGGACTGAGAACATTTTCCAATCACACTGAGACCTTTAAAATTATACCAAACATGTGAAGGTATCATTATTACATTATGTATATATAGTAGCTTCTCTTTAAGAGATCCTCTCCTCAGATTAGAAGGTTTATTGTTGTGTTGCATGGCAGTTCTCTTGGTCTGGGATCATGAAGTTGCATGGCAGTTCTCGGGGTTTGGGATCATGAAGAAATCTGACCATCTATACATTATTATTATTGTTAAGGTTTATTTACATGGCCTTAAGAATCAGTTGTTTTTTTCCCTGTTCTGATCTTATGAACAGCACTTGGCAACTGAATGCTAGCGTTTAACATTTTGCTTAATCTTTTCATATTGTCTTTTTACAGCCTTGATTCAAATTCCACTGTGTAGCATTATTTCTATTGAAATTGGCTACATAGATTACTTTAAACTCTATTGTTTTGCAGTCAGATACAGGTATTCTATATAGAGGATCTAAAAATAAATTATTTCACACAGTGTGGTTTTGAAAAAGGTTTTACTAACTAATAATGCTTTGGGCTGTTGCATGGAAAAATGTTTTAGGAAGGAAATTCTTAGAAACTCTCATGAGTAGAAATTGGCCATCAAAGAAACTTTGCTCCTTCAGATAAAAAAAAAAATCCTCATTTTATGTGCTCCACCGTGAGAAAACAGCAGCAGTGAGCACTACAATTGGGAAGCAACCTGAACGACGGTTCCAGGATACTGAGACTTTGTTTCACTTTACTGAATTTATAAATATTGAATATTTATATGTTTCCACCCTCGTTATTGTGGCTTATAAATTGTGTAAGAAATCTTTTATTATTATGCTACAGACGGTTATATTTGCTAATACAGTTTAAAAGTAATAAAGTGCTACAAATTTAAAGTGTATCCATAAGTGTATGATCATTTCTTTCTACTACATCTGTATGTAAGTATGAAGATGCAGCATTGTCTATATTTTGTTCGCAATAAAAAAACAGTATAAATGTCACTTTGTTCAATATTTGCAATATTATTTTGTGATATGTGTCAGATTTGATGCCAAACTATTTTACTTTTTGTTTGAAGAATTACTGACTTCAGTAAAATGCAGTCAAGACTATAAGAGATACTCAAAAACTGTTCAGACAATAACCTTTAACTGTTAATTGAATTTCTGACCTTTAAAAGGGAAACTCTTTTCAACAACAGGTACAGGTTTTAATGCATCCACTATAGTGGCTGTCTGCCGCACGGCCAGAGCTTATTATTTTCTTCAGTCATTTTATGTATGCGACATAGTGAGGTGGCTTTGGTTAGAGTGAGGTTACTGACCCTTTAAAGTGCTTTCCTTAATATTTTACTGTTAATGCTACCTACTGTCACAGATTACCTCAACTGTCAACTCTCTGAAATGACAAGCTTTTGCTTTACTTCTCAGATCATTGATGAATGATTCAGCATTCTTACCTTGTTACTGGTTTCTAGAGTAAAACCTGTCTCTCCATGGTTTGTTTGTTGTGGGTTGCAAATGTCATGAAACTTCCTTTTCAGGCATTCAGGATCTTCTCTGGATTCAGTGGGAGTTTGGATTGTGCCATTCTAACCTGGTGCACGTGCCTCCGCTGCATAAACAAATTAATGCTCCTGTTCTATGGCCTCCAGTCCTGTGAGACAGAGAAGGATACAGGCCCTTGTCTTGTCAGGCTTATTGTGGTGCACAGCTGCAATGAAAACATCATACTTCTCCTTGAAAATTCGCCAGTTTTCAGCAACATTTCCTTTAAAAGAGAGCGGGTCAGGTTAGCTTAGCCTTCAGAGCCAGTGTAAACGATATCCATTTACATTTACATTTGCGGCATTTAGCAGACGCCCTTATCCAGAGCGACGTACAAAAGTGCTTTAAATCTCTAGTAATCAATAAATCTACACTGGTACACCAGATTACAAACTTAATATAAATATAACTCAGTATTGTAATAGCGAGTCACAAACACATCCACTGCTGCTAATCCCGGTTTATTAGGAAATATAAGGCTCCACTGAACAACAGGCCGTAAAGCATTTTTGCTCCAACCAAACAACAGTGTTGTAATTTAGATGGTTATTCTTTTGTTTACATTCAATTCAATTCAATTTATTTTTATTTGTATTGTGCTTTTAACAATGAACATTGTCTCAAAGCAGCTTTACACAGATAATGTGGTGATTAAACGTAAATATGTTCTTTGTAAGTATGTTTGTCCCTGATGAGCAACTGTGGCAAGGAAAAACTCCCGAGATGCATAAGGAAGAAACCTTGAGAGGAACCAGACTCAAGAGGGAACCCATCCTCATCTGGGTTGCACCAAATGTCCATTTGAAGCAGATATACAAAGTTGCGGGGTACAGTGATGACGATCAGAAGCAAACTGCACTCCCGAGTCAGTGCAGCAGACCACCGACACCAACTACAGTCCAATCCATCCTTAAAGCACCCGTTCTACTCCGGAATTACATGGAACCACCCAAGGTGTTGATGAGAGACCGTCCCAAGCTGCACAGAAGTGTGAAGATCCACGGAGGGGAGAGGGGCAGGAACAGTGGTCACTGGAACCTCAGGAGCATGTTTAACTCGACCGAGAGAGAGAGAGAAGAGAGAGAGAGAGAGAGGAGAGAGAGAGAGAGAGAGAGAGAGAGAGAAGGATATGGATTATTAAGTGTCCCTATTGGTGTATGAAAGTTAATTTCACTGTGCAGTTTGGACTCCGGCAAGACTCGCTATGGCAGCATAAATAAAAGGGAGAACCAGAAGGTAACACAGACATGAGGGATCTCTCATGTCTGTGTTTTTCTGCATCCTGTAACGACATCATATTTCTAATTTTAGCAATATTTCTAAGGTGAAAGAAGGCGATCCTGGTAATATTATTCACGTGAGACTCAAAGGAAAGACTCGGGTCAATAATCACACCAAGGTCTTTGACAGCCGTACATGCTGAAACAGAAACACCATCCAGAGATGCTACATAATCGGAAAGTTTACTTCTAGCTGCATGTGGTCCTAGTAAAAGTACTTCCGTCTTATCTGAGTTGAGCAGAAGAAAGTTATTAAGCATCCACTGTCTAAGTTCTTTTTTTTGTAAAGAAAGATAGCACGAGCTGGAAACAGCTGTTTGTGCAGAAATGAGAGCTTCCTGGCTAGTTTGTAAAGAGTAATAAAACTAAGACTCACACATGTGGGGAATAAAAAAAAAATTACTAAGAGAGAGAGAAGAAGGCAGGGACAGTTTTTAAAGTTATGTAATACTTATTATACTCAACACTTGCACACACATTATTTTCACTTTAACATCTCTTTTCCCTCTAGAACATTTCCAGAAGCTGCTTCTTTTTTTAATCTTTCATTTGTCATGTGTCTGAGAGGAATTAAAAAGAGGAAGTAGAAATCTTTTAAACTCTGAGATCTTGGAAAGTGTTTCATTGTCAAGCGGCGCTTGTGCTGCTGCAGCAAAGCCAATTTTAGACTTGCCATCTATCGTAAGCAGAAACTGAGTAAAAAAGAAACTACAGCTCTGTAGACGCACTGTGAAACAATCACCAAGCCCTCATGAGCTTCTGTTTGAGAACACAGCAGCAGTGTCACACCAACTAGCCCCAAACTGAACAACTCCTCAATGAGCAGGATGCTGAGACGTCGTCTCACTTTAACGCTTGGTAAATTCAACATTTTATCAATACATTTGTCTTGTTCATAATGTAATGATATCATTTGCACATTCATATGTTTAGAGTATATTCTATTCTATTTTTACACCTTTCTTACTAGTCTTTGAACAGTATTTATTGTGAAGATATTCTCAATTTGCAGAAATTTGCAGAGATTTCACATAAAAACACATAATTCCAAAACAATAATGGCCACGTTTTGGGAATTGTTTAATGCCTTTCTAAATGAGAAAAGAAACAAGCTTTACATAAACTAATTCTCTATTCTGAATCTTAAGTTGTATTTATAGAAAAACAGTTTGAGACAAATGATTGTAAAAATGGTGGTGGCATTTCGGGGTTTTCACTCTAGCTGTTGTAGTTTCCAAAGATTGTAAAGGAACATTTTTACTCTCATTCATCATAACTTAAAACAAAATGTAATTTTGTAATTGTAATTTAATTGCTACAGGAAAAGAGAAGCATTACAGATGCAGCTTGTCCAAAAAGAGGAATATTGAACTGACCATAATAATAATAATTTCTACCTGTAATGTCTTGCCAGATGAAGATAAAGCATTGTCTGTATTTTTAATTGTTTACAATTCAATTAAATCAAAATGACAAATGAGTCTTGATATATATCATAGTTTATTTAATATTTGCGACCTGCACCTAAACTGATTACTTTTTTTTGAGGAATTGCTGTAAAATAAAAAGACTATAGAGAATCCTATAAACTGTTGAACAGTAACCCTCTAACAGTTGTTGGAATCTCACATTGTCTGTTTTTGTCTTGTCTTGTCTGTTTTGTCATGTATAGGTTTTATTTATGTCTGTACTTTTGAGAGTCACTAACAGCTGGAACCAAATTCCTTGTGTGTGTCAACACACTTGGCCAATAAACCTTCTGATTCTGATTCTGATTCTGATTCTGAATTTATTTTCGGTCAAATCTGGTTGTCTTTGATCTTATAAGCTTCAGATATCGACACATGATTGCAGCTGCTTTACTGTTGGAGCTTTTAATAGAAAATTCGGACCAATCCGAATCCAGAACTCAACATCACTGTGACATAAATAATATACAATGTTCCTGTATGAGCTCCTGTCTGTGCTACTCTTTACATATATTACATATATTTTACATATAATATACGTTGTACTATATACACTATAATTACATAATATATTACATATATTTAATGGAGGGTGCAGATATTTCTGGTAAGGACTAAACCAATTACATGCACAAAAACAGGTCCCTACAAAACAATCAGCAAGTTTTCAGACTCATTACAAACACATGCGATATGTACAGCATTGTGTTCTATTTCTGTTACTTCTGTTAAGTTTGTACATCCTTGTTTACATCAACTTTATTTCCCCCCATAGTCAGTGTCCTCAGCACATCATTGCTGGCTGGTAAGATTTCATTTAAATGAATTTGATTTATTTCTACCTCAGGGTGTCTAGAATTCAGATTGCAATCAGATAGAATTCGTCTCATACTGATTTATTAGAATTTGTAAACTAATATATTTATTTTCATAGCAGAGTTGTTTAAGACTATAATTACAGAATAGAATGGCCTCCTGACTTTGCATCACAAGTACACTAAACTATGAGGTCATGTTTTCACATCCTCTCTTATTATAAATAACTATCGAAGCTTTCGCACAACTTCAGCAAGCACAGTACAATAAGAGGCAATTCTGAATTCTGAAGAATCAATACCGAAAAATAGACAGTATGTACGTTCTAATGTAAAAAAATCTACAAAAATGTCAAATAAACACTTTGCCAACAAAATCAATGTAGAATTTACACCATCATTATCGTTTAATTATTTGAGGTCATTTCATGAAGCTTTAGCATATTAAAAAACGTTACAATAATGAATTGGATGGGAAAATCTTATATATTTATATAAATATATTTTGTATATACTCATATCCAAAAGACAACACTTCTTAAGTTATTTCCTGTTTGTGGTTAAAAGCTGTGTGCTTCTAATGGCCCATTGTGCAATACTGTCGTCTCTTTGTCACTGATCTTTGCCTCTTTATTTGCCATTTTAGATAATGTTTCTGCTTTGTGATGTATCAGACTGTTTGTATGCGATCGACCACTGCCTGCATTACTGGTTGCTTTTTTGCCTGCTGTCTTGAGTTTCACTAAAGTCTTCCTCAAATGGATTCTATCCCGCTCTTGTGTGAATTCATCAGAGTTCTGTTATCTGTGATTAGCAGTTATGTGTTTTGGATTGCCCATAAAACTGTGTTGTCTTTGATGGTCTGAACGCATTGCATTGTTTGTGAGTACTGTATCGATTTTGAGCATTGTGTATTGTCTGCGTTAATCTGTGACCATTGTGATGTCTGCGATGTTTATGAGTATTATGTGGTCTTTGCTGTGTTTTTGGTTTGTCTTTAATTGAAGTATTGGATTTGTCAGTCTTCCAGAAGGTGTTGGTTGTGAAGGACTGTGAACATAGTTGTCTGGGATTGTTGTGTTGTCTATGATTGTTGTGTTAACTGAGTGTCAGTTTGTGTTAAAACAGGCTGTAATCAGATCAGGCTGGTGAATGGTCCAAGTAACTGTTGTGGTCGAGTGGAAATCCAAAACAATGGCAATTGGGAACAGTGTGTGATGATGACTGGACTTAAAGGATGCAGAGGTGGTGTGTAGGCAGCTTGGATGTGGTATAGCAATCAGTGCTCCTCATAGTGCTCACTTTGGTCAGGGAACTGAACCAACCTGGCTGGATGAGTTCAGTGTACTGGAACTGAGACTGTATTGGATAAGTGCTCACACCAAGGATATGGAGTAGAGGACTGTGGACATGATGAAGATGCTGGAGTCGTGTGCTCAAGTAGTTATTATTCTTTTAGTTCGATAAAATGTTTAAGAATATATAGTTTAATTTAATATATTTCTATATGATATAACCCTAACCTAACAATATAGACATGCAGACCCCGACATTGACTCAGATCACTCCAAACTCTGTGGTATCATTTGGAGAAGTCCTTCAGTTCAGATGTTCCACACCCAGCCGAACATGCATCTCTGTAGACTTCAGTTTATATAAAATGGGACATCAATAAGAAGCAAACTGCAGAGTCTACAACAACATTTACTCTGACTGTAGAAGCTTCACATCAGGGCGAGTACACCTGTGATTACACATACAGGGAAAGTAACTCCACTTCATCCAGGAGCAGCTTCATTAACATTACTGTGGGTAAGTGCAGGCAGGATGTTATACTGACCAGAGTTATGTGATCATTTTATTAAATCTACTGCCACTATTTATCTATTATTATATTGCAGTGAAAAGTACTTGCCCCTTCCTGATTTTTTTTAATTGTTTTTATTGCATATTGTCACACTTAATTGATTCAGATCATCAGCACAATGATTACACAATGATTACCTGAGTAAGTAAAAGTCATTGACCCTAAAGCTAATAACTGGCTGGGCACTCATAGGAAGGTTCACTACTTCCATTTGTGGATAATGGCTCTCACCATGGTTTGCTGGAGTCCCAATGCCTTAGAATGACTTTGTAACTCTTTCCAGAAAATTATGTGAATTACTTTTTTCTAATCTGTTTTTGAATTTCTTTGGCATGATGTATTGCTTTTGAGATCTTTTAAATGCTTTAGACAGGTTTTGTTTTAATGTTCCTGGCAGCTCTTGCAGTAATCAGGCTTTGGTGTGGCATATGACATTTAACATTACTTTCCAAAAAATGTGGTCATTCACTGTTCATTCATGACTTAGTTCATTCATTTGGGGATTACTTTTCACAACAGGGCCAGGCAGGTTTGGACACCAACTGCAGCATACCAGTTTATGAAAAGCAAGCTAGTTTGCTTTATTCGTGCTCTTTCACATTCCCTTTCTTATATTAATTTTCACATGTTTGTTTGTGTGATGCCTCCATTCTTGTTTGGTCATTGGTCCCAGTGTTCACGTCTATTCATTTACAGCTCTGTTCATTCCCACTTTCATGTTTATTTTATGTGTGTGAATTTATAGCCCTTTGATTCCATCATGTCATCTGTGAATTTCTGGTCTTTGATATCAGACAGGCCACAGTTGCTGCTGTATTG
>JBCEWE010001543.1:10000-26662 GCA_039877035.1 Silurus lanzhouensis | reverse complement strand
ACACACACAAACAACCAAACTCACACACATCCACACAGATACACACATGCACACACACTCACACATGCACACACATACTTACACACACACACACACACACACACACTCACACATGCACACACATACTTACACACACACACACACACAGACAGTTACACACACACACAGACACACACACATACACAAACTCACACACATGCACACACACACACACACTCACACATGCACACACATACTTACACACACACACACACAGAACACACACACACACACATACACAAACTCACACACATCCGCACAGATACACACATGCACACACACTCACACATGCACACACATACTTACACACACACACGCGCACACATACTTGCACACACACACGCATGCACACATGCGCACACACACACACACAAACAGAAGGAGAAATAAATGGTGGCAGTCAGAGAGCAGAAGAGTATATTTATTAAAAGAATGATGATGAAGATGATGAAGATGATGATGTGTTGAGCAGTAAACCCAGGCACACGTCCTCCTCAGTGCTCTGGAGATCCGTGTGCTGCGCTGTTTACACTAGAAATGCGGTTGTGTTACACCATGTACAGTAAAGAGGCCTGACTGCCAGGAACTCTAGTCACTTACCAACAAAAGCATCATTTCCTGAAAGCTCCTCCCCTCCTCCCCCTCTCCACTCCTCTCCCCTCCCCTCGCTCTGCCACCTTCAGCACTGAGGAACTAAACCACAGGCTGCATGACTGAACGTTCTCAGCAGATACCTGTCACTCCTCTGTTAGAACTAGAGGAGCACGCTCAGTAGGAAGGCCTGAGCTCTCCAGCACCAGCTCAGCTCCTACCTGTTGTGTGTGTATGTGTGTGTGTGTGTGTGTGTGTGTGTGTGTGTCCTGGCCCTGCTCAGTCTCGGGGAATGTTGCAGCTGTGCTGAAGCTGAAACTCGTTCTCCTGCACATGGATGGACGTGTTGCTTTCTCGAGGTAAACATCAGCGAGTTCCTGGAGAAGCACTGGACTCATGTCTCACATGCAGTTTTGGACTAAGTTTTATGCAGACTGGGACGTCCGCTTCCAAGGTACACTCACTTCACCTCGCTTTTCCTTCGTGTCTTTATTGTCGTTAGTTTGTTCTATCGTTTTTTTTTTTCTTTTTAGAAATGCAACTTGCTCACGTGATCACTTTTTCACTTATGAGCGATAATTGGGTAGTCACGTGTTCTTCTGGGAAGTCGTCTCAGCTGCACAATTTAATCTGGTTTCTCTCCAGGAATTGTTTTTGTCTGTTATTTCCTTGTCGAATTAAAGTGAACAGACTTCCTCCTCAACACGTCCTCCAGGTTTAACCCTCACTTTACTGTTCTTTAGAAAATCACTTCCTGTAGCTTCATTCCCCAAAAAAAAGCAGTTAAAATTTGACCGTGATCGGCAACGAATCCGCAATCTGTGCTGGATTCCAGTAAGAGGTGGAAGAGGCGCTGGTGGATTCTCTCAGCGAGTCAACTTCAGACTTCAATTATTTGCATGAGAGCATTTATTTTTGGTTTTGACGTGTGCGATCGAGCGTTGCTAAAAAATCTATGCTTGCAGAAGAAGTGAAGGCCGTGACAGAAGGTCTTACTCCAGACTTACTCCAGTGTGTGGGTTTAAACCCGAGTCCTGGATGAACATAAACATCAGTGTGAAAATGAATCTGCTTGTGTTCATGTGTTAATGTGAATTTTTGGGTCTGAGATCTCACCAGGTCTGGTGTCTGTTCTTCAGAAGGAGAGAAACTGTGAACCCTGACAGTAAACGATGGGCAAACAGATCTATTTTAGGCCCCGAGGCTGAGCTGCACGAGCGCATGCCTTACTGGAAGAGAGTGATGTAAGGTGCTATGAAGAGATCTCGATCACGGACACCTGTGGTTCACTACTTGACTGAACCGTTCTCTCTCTCTCTCTCTCTCTCTCTCTCTTATTTTACCCTTAGATTTTTATTCTTTCACTTTTTCTTTCTCATGCATTTTTCGAAGACGTTGTTTTTAGATCACTTTTGATATTTTTAGCTGCATCTGAGGGGTATGAAACGCAGGAAGCTGTTGTTCTTGGCTGCTGATGTTTTTCCCGTCAGCGCGGGTCGAAAGGCTCCGGTATGCGCCGTGACGATATGGCTAACGCTAATCTACTGTAATAATGAGACACAGCTCTTTAGTGACCTCAACACAATAAGTGTGTGTGTTTAAATTCCTCTTGTGTACAAAATACATACATTATTACACACACACACACACACACACCACCAACACACACACACACACACATTTACCATTTACTTGAATGTTTTTCTGCACGGGGAGAGGTTTTTTTTTTGCCTGGTTTGCAGGTTTCTTTCTTTTTCTCATTGTTAAAATCACACACAGACACTCAGTGACTTTCGGTAAGAGAAGAGCCCATACCCCCCACCCCACCCCCGGGGCTTAGCTTCCTCTTAACGTAGTGCACTAATACACCACTTGTTAGTCACATTTGGTCAGTGTATGTGTGTGTGTGTGTGTGTGTGTGTGTGTGTGTGTGTGTGTGTGTGTGTGTGTGTGTGTGTGTGTGTGTGTGTGTTAATGTTACAGTCTGGACGGTCCGAGCATTTCTCGTTCCACTTCGAACCCTTATAAACGCTCATCACAGCTCAGACTCGGATCACTAATGAGCTTCATGACATGAACGTGATGAAATCATCAGCAGGTTATGGAGGTCAGACACAGGGTGTGTTTATTAGACCTAAATGTTAGTTATTATAAAGGATTTGAATTTATTATGCAGGAGTTGTTTTTCCAGACTGCATTATCACCTGATTCCCAAACAGTTGCTTCCTCGTCTGTTTTTGTGCCTTTGTTCCGAGCTTGGTGGACGTCTCGGGCATGTTCGAGTGCAGCATGATGTTCACCACAGGGTGGGAGTGGAATTAAAACTACATGCATAAACCGGTTTACGGATGGAGTCTGGAGAGCGACGAGGCTGAGACGAAGCGTGACCTTATTTATTTATACGTTTCTTTGCTTGACGAATGTTTCACTTGCCTTTTTTTAAACTGAAGATGCAAAACAGAAGAATGTCGATGCAAATACTCTCCTTCAGCACGAAGCCTGAGAGGGACTTCTGAACACACAGACAAAATCAGCACTGATCACTAATAATGAGAAAGTTCATCGATTTACGCCGTTAAATAAAGTTTCCTATTGTGACGTATTTGATTTTATGTCTGACTCAAACTGCATTTGAACACGTGCCTTTATAACCTTCATGGAGAATCATCCATGAGAAGGTTTACTGCATGCACCAGACCTCCCGGGTTCCTCACCACATTCCGCAATGCAGTAAATCTCGTTGTTTTTCTATTTGTAAATCTTTCAAGTATTTCTAGAACTCACTGATGTGCTGGATTTTGCTTGATATTGTTAACAAAAAAACATCCAGCGAGACATCGTGAGACATGACATTCTCTGTGATAGGAAACTCTTTACAACAGTGATGAGCAGAAAAGCATGTCAGAAGGCATGCGGATTCTCACAGCGCTTCTTTAATCTGTTCGTCTCTGAGATCAGCTGATTAGTTTCTCTACCAGTTTTATAGTAAATCATTGAAATGTTAGTAAACAGAATAAAAACCGAACCGTATGAACAGCACACAGTTATCAGACGGCTTGTTGCTTTCATACGGTTCGGTTTTTATTCTGTTTACTAACATTTCAATGATTTACTATAAAACTGGTAGAGAAACTAATCAGCTGATCTCAGAGACGAACAGATTAAAGAAGCGCTGTGAGAATCCTGCATGCCTTCTGACATGCTTTTCTGCTCATCACTGTTGTAAAGAGTTTCCTATCACAGAGAATGTCATGTCTCACGATGTCTCGCTGGATGTTTTTTTGTTAACAATATCAAGCAAAATCCAGCACATCAGTGAGTTCTAGAAATACTTGAAGATTTACAAATAGAAAAACAACGAGATTTACTGCATTGCGGAATGTGGTGAGGAACCCGGGAGGTCTGGTGCATGCAGTAAACCTTCTCATGGATGATTCTCCATGAAGGTTATAAAGGCACGTGTTCAAATGCAGTTTGAGTCAGACATAAAATCAAATACGTCACAATAGGAAACTTTATTTAACGGCGTAAATCGATGAACTTCTCATTATTAGTGATCAGTGCTGATTTTGTCTGTGTGTTCAGAAGTCCCTCTCAGGCTTCGTGCTGAAGGAGAGTATTTGCATCGACATTCTTCTGTTTGCATCTTCAGTTTAAAAAAAGGCAAGTGAAACATTCGTCAAGCAAAGAAACGTATAAAATAAATAAGGTCACGCTTCGTCTCAGCCTCGTCGCTCTCCAGACTCCATCCGTAAACCGGTTTATGCATGTAGTTTTAATTCCACTCCCACCCTGTGGTGAACATCATGCTGCACTCGAACATGCCCGAGACGTCCACCAAGCTCGAACAAAGGCACAAAAACAGACGAGGAAGCAACTGTTTGGGAATCAGGTGATAATGCAGTCTGGAAAAACAACTCCTGCATAATAAATTCAAATCCTTTATAAATAACTAACATTTAGGTCTAATAAACACCCTGTGTCTGACCTCCATAACCTGCTGATGATTTCATCACGTTCATGTCATGAAGCTCATTAGTGATCCGAGTCTGAGCTGTGATGAGCGTTTATAAGGGTTCGAAGTGGAACGAGAAATGCTCGGACCGTCCAGACTGTAACATTACACACACACACACACACACACACACACACACACACACACACACACACACACACACACACACACACACATACACTGACCAAATGTGACTAACAAGTGGTGTATTAGTGCACTACGTTAAGAGGAAGCTAAGCCCCGGGGGTGGGGGTGGGGGGTATGGGCTCTTCTCTTACCGAAAGTCACTGAGTGTCTGTGTGTGATTTTAAACAATGAGAAAAAGAAGAAACCTGCAAACCAGGCAAAAAAAAAACCTCTCCCGTGCAGAAAAACAATTCAAGTAAATGGGTAAATGTGTGTGTGTGTGTGTGTGTGTGTGTGTGTGTGTGTGTGTGTGTGTAATAATGTATGTATTTTTACACAAGAGGAATTTAAACACACACACTTATTGTGTTGAGGTCACTAAAGAGCTGTGTCTCATTATTACAGTAGATTAGCGTTAGCCATATCGTCACGGCGCATACCGGAGCCTTTCGACCCGCGCTGACGGGAAAAACATCAGCAGCCAAGAACAACAGCTTCTGCGTTTCATTACCCCTCAGATGCAGCTAAAAATATCAAAAGTGATCTAAAAACAACGTCTTCGAAAAAATGCATGAGAAAGAAAAAAGTGAAAGAATAAAAATCTAAAGGGTAAAATAAGAGAGAGAGAGAGAGAGAGAGAGAGAGAACGGGTTCAGTCAAGTAGTGAAACCACAGGTGTCCGTGATCGAGATCTCTTCATAGCACCTTACATCACTCTCTTCCAGTAAGGCATGCGCTCGTGCAGCTCAGCCTCGGGGCCTAAAATAGATCTGTTTGCCCATCGTTTACTGTCAGGGTTCACAGTTTCTCTCCTTCTGAAGAACAGACACCAGACCTGGTGAGATCTCAGACCCAAAAAGTTCACATTAACACATGAACACAAGCAGATTCATTTTCACACTGATGTTTATGTTCATCCAGGACTCGGGTTTAAACCCCACACACTGGAGTAAGTCTGGAGTAAGACCTTCTGTCACGGCCTTCACTTCTTCTGCAAGCATAGATTTTTTAGCAACGCTCGATCGCACACGTCAAAACCAAAAATAAATGCTCTCATGCAATAATTTGAAGTCTGAAGTTGACTCGCTGAGGAGAATCCACCAAGCGCCTCCTTCCACCTCTTACTGGAATCCAGCACAGATTGCGGATTCGTTGCCGATCACGGTCAAATTTTTAACTGCTTTTTTTTGGGGAATGAAGCTACAGGAAGTGATTTTCTAAAGAACAGTAAAGTGAGGGTTAAACCTGGAGGACGTGTTGAGGAGGAAGTCTGTTCACTTTAAATTCCGACAAGGAAATAACAGACAAAACAATTCCTGGAGAGAAACCAGATTAAATTGTGCAGCTGAGACGACTTCCCAGAAGAACACGTGACTACCCAATTATCGCTCATAAGTGAAAAAGTGATCACGTGAGCAAGTTGCATTTCTAAAAAAGAAAAAAAAAACGATAGAACAAACTAACGACAATAAAGACACGAAGGAAAAGCGAGGTGAAGTGAGTGTACCTTGGGAAGCGGACGTCCCAGGTCTGCATAAAACTTAGTCCAAAACTGCATGTGAGACATGAGTCCAGTGCTTCTCCAGGAACTCGCTGATGTTTACCTCGAGAAAGCAACACGTCCATCCATGTGCAGGAGAACGAGTTTCAGCTTCAGCACAGCTGCAACATTCCCCGAGACTGAGCAGGGCCAGGACACACACACACACACACACACACACACACACACATACACACACAACAGGTAGGAGCTGAGCTGGTGCTGGAGAGCTCAGGCCTTCCTACTGAGCGTGCTCCTCTAGTTCTAACAGAGGAGTGACAGGTATCTGCTGAGAACGTTCAGTCATGCAGCCTGTGGTTTAGTTCCTCAGTGCTGAAGGTGGCAGAGCGAGGGGAGGGGAGAGGAGTGGAGAGGGGAGGAGGGGAGGAGCTTTCAGGAAATGATGCTTTTGTTGGTAAGTGACTAGAGTTCCTGGCAGTCAGGCCCTCTTACTGTACATGGTGTAACACAACCGCATTTCTAGTGTAAACAGCGCAGCACACAGGATCTCCAGAGCACTGAGGAGGACGTGTGGCCTGGTTACTGCTCACACATCATCATCTTCATCATCTTCATCATCATTCTTTTAATAAATATACTCTTCTGCTCTCTGACTGCCACATTTATTTCTCCTTCTGTTGTGTGTGTGTGTGTGCGCATGTGTGCATGCGTGTGTGTGTGCAAGTATGTGTGCGCGTGTGTGTGTGTAAGTATGTGTGCATGTGTGAGTGTGTGTGCATGTGTGTATCTGTGCGGATGTGTGTGAGTTTGTGTATGTGTGTGTGTGTGTGTGTCTGTGTGTGTGTGTGTGTAAGTATGTGTGTGCATGTGTGAGTGTGTGTGTGTGTGTGTGCATGTGTGTGAGTTTGTGTATGTGTGTGTGTCTGTGTGTGTTGTAACTGTCTGTGTGTGTGTGTGTGTGTAAGTATGTGTGTGCATGTGTGAGTGTGTGTGTGTGTGTGTGTGTGTAAGTATGTGTGTGCATGTGTGAGTGTGTGTGCATGTGTGTATCTGTGTGGATTGTGTGAGTTTGTGTATGTGTGTGTGTGTGTGTCTGTGTGTGTGTGTGTAAGTATGTGTGTGCATGTGTGAGTGTGTGTTGTGTGTGTGTGCATGTGTGTGAGTTTGTGTATGTGTGTGTCTGTGTGTGTGTAACTGTCTGTGTGTGTGTGTGTGTGTAAGTATGTGTGTGCATGTGTGATGTCTGTGTGTGTGTAACTGTCTGTGTGAGTTTGTGTATGTGTGTCTTTGTGTCTGTGTGAGTGTATCTGTGCAAATGTGTGTGGGTGTGTCTGTGTGTATGCGTGTGTGTGTGTGTGTGTGTGTGTGTGTGTGTGTGTGTGTGTTGTGTGTGTGTGTGTGTATTGAACGACACGAGGAAAAACCGTGGCTTTGTTCATCACTTATGAATGGAGAAAACGATTGAGATAATTAGTTTTACGCGACTTGACGGCATGCAGAGAAACGAGTTAACATCTGTGTGGGGGATTATACAGAGAGAGAGAGAGAGAGAGAGAGAGAGAAGGAGAGAGAGAGAAGAAATAAATAATAGAAGAAAGAAAGAAAGAAAGAAGAAAGAAAGAGAAAGAAAGAAAAAAAGAAAGAAAGAAAGAAAAGCAGCTTTGAGTCTATAGGTTTTGAAAGCAGACAGAAATGAACAGATTTATGATGAAAATTCAGGGTTTTTGTTGGTGTGTACTGATTGTGCAAATGTCTTTGATATATAAATATAAAACATGATTTGGTGGAGTGATGATGAAGAGCACAAACCACATGAGGAGCAGTTCGAGGTTATTTATCTGCAGGGGTGACGTCATGCTGCAGCTCCAGACTGTTTAAATACATATACAATGGGTTTTTTCCCAAATGCGCACACGAACGTTTTTTCCTTTAAAGAATCTGATACAAATAGAATAAAGATGAAGCACGATGCCTTCAAACCCGTAATCAGTTTGGAGGTCTGGGCTGAGGCCTGCTGATCAATGCGTACTGGAAGAGGCGTCTCAGGCGGGTAGAAGCCCCGAGGATTTCAGTGTGAGAGCGAGAGACAGTGTGGTGCGTCAGAGAGGTCAGAGTTGGAATCTACATAAACGAGAAAGTCGCCATCCGGTAACTAAAAAGATATCAGAAAGGTGATTCAACCTCTGCAGCTCTGTGCGCCGTTTAATTCATTCCCCTCTGTGTTGCGGCTGAATGGAGACACGCTCAGATTCTGGAGTTTTTTTCTCTATTTCTAAAGATAAAATCGTTACGTCTGAATGGAGACAGGAAAATAAAATCTGGATCAGAGTCTGATCAAAGAGTCTTTATTTAAACTCCAATCCTGTAGAAACTCAGCATTACTGATATTTAGCTGAAAGTGTCCGAAACTCAGTACTGCATCTGAAACACGTTCCACAGAAGACGAACCTACACGCCGTGATCGTCACTAACCTGCATTTCTCCTCCTGTATGATCTCAGAACTCACAAGAAAGTCACATGATGATCGGGCATGCTTTCAAAACCTCTTTGTTCGCAGATTGTGCATGTGTGTGTTTGTGTGTTGTGTGTGTGTACGCGCATTGTTTGCGTAGGTGTGTGCATGTGTGTGTGCCTTGTTGAGTGTTTTGTGTGTGTGTGGTGTCTGTGTGTGTGTGGTGTTTTTGTATGTTTGTGCATGTGTGTGCGTGTGTGTGTTGTGGTGCGTGTGTGTGTGTTTGTTGGTGTGTTTGTGGTGTGTTGTGTTTGTGTGTGCATGGTTGTGGTGTGTGTTTGTGTGTGCATGTGTGTGCTGAGTGTGTTTGTGAGTGTGTTTGTGTGTGTGGTGTGTGTGCGTTTGGTGTGTGTGTGTGCAGTGTGTGTGTGTGGCTTGCTATTGTATTTGTGTGTGGGTGCGTTGTGTGTGTGTGCGTTTGTGTGTGGTGTGTTTGTGTGTGTATGTGCGTGTGTGTGTGTGTTGTGTGTGTATGTCGTGTGTGTGTGTGGTGTGTGTGTGTGTGTATGTGCGTATATGTGTGTGTATGTGTGTTTGTGGTGTGTGTGTGTGGTGTGTGTTTATTTGCATGTATTGAGGCCCCTCTTTTCTCTGTGGTTGCGTTGTGGTTTCATCTTCTCGTAGTTCTCTAGTTCAGGTAGGTTGTGCTGGTCCTGCTCAGCTAGCCGCTAGTCGTTAGCGCTACGTACTTCACAATGTTCAGAAAAAACAAACTCCTTCTGCAGCAGTTTTGGGTTTCAGGTTCAGGAACAGATTTCTCTCCAGACATGCCTGAGAGGAACTCGCAAAGATCACTAGCAGCCCGTTTATACTTGTTGATGGATGAAGAAGAACACACACACACAAACACACACACACACACACACACACACACACACACACACACACACACACACACACACACACACACAACAACTGAACTTCATTTTTATGTGGAATTATTTTTCTGTTTCGAAAATGATGATGTGGTGATTTGTGGAGAGGATGGAGCTCTGAGGGATCTGAGGGATCTGAGTACACGTCTACATGCAGAATGTTTTTTATATCCAAAGTTTGGTTTGTACACAGCATTCTTATCTTTATCACAAACATGCTAATAAATGGAAGCTAAGCTGCTTCACTGTAAACAATAAAGTGTTCATTTTAAACTAAAGGAAATAAAGAGATAAGTAGGAACATCCAAATCATCAGCAGGAAGAACAGCAAGAGAAAAAAAACTCATAATAAATAAATACAAATAAAAGAACGATTATGCAGGAAGAACAGAACGGATCTTGTACATTCTCCTGATGGCACAATGTGGAACTGCTCATCTGTCATCTTTGCGTGTGTGTGTGTGTTTGGTGTGTGTTTGTGTGTGTGTGTGTGTGTGTGTGTGTGTTTGTGTGTGTGGAAGGTAGCAAGGAGTGTGATCTTTCCTGATGGTCAACATGGTTAAAACTCGCTGACGTTCTCATTTTTTCAGCCTCTACACACTGAGGAGACACAATCTTCACCACAACAAAGCTACAAATTCAGGTTATACATATGCGTCTCACACACACACACACACACACACACACACACACACACACACACACACACACACACACACACACACATCCATGGATGTGATTAACATTTGTTCCTTTATTGCTCACTCATTTATCAGAATAATAACGAGGTCCTGCCCTGATGTCAGTTCCTGCTAACACACAGGCTAATATGGGAAATACCCCTAATTTTGTTGTGCTAATAAAAATCAGCTAAAACATGAACGCTAATTTTAAGCTAATAAACAAACTAAACATGAGCTAATACGGCAATTACAATCGACTAATGAGGAAAAAATGTTTATCGGTTTGATTTAAGAAATCAGAGCGAGTTCCTGACACAACACACTGCAGGATCTGTTCAGGGCTCCATCCCCGTACCCATGTGTGGGCGTGGCCTAAACAGAGAATACAGTTCTAAAAACTGTAAAAGAAGCCAGATAGACACAGAGCTTCATCCTGGTCTGGGAATCACTGCAGAGATGTGTGTGTTCATTACTTGGTTAAAACTCATAGTTTTAGAGCCCTGAACAGGCAGAATTGAGGATCTACACACTCCTATTTAATGTAAACTGTGTTGTTAGTGTGAACATAAAAAGCTCGCACAACTTTTTCTGATGGCGTCACTTTTAATCACCACATTATCTGTGTAAAGCTGCTTTGAGACAATATTTATTGTTAAAAGCGCAATACAAATAAAAGTGAATTGAACTGTAGATCCTGATGCTTTACTGTCAGCCTGCTTAGCTCTCCTGAACGCTCTCACACACTCTGTTCGTAGCTACTACCATCTCTCACTATTTACATTACAGCATTTACATTTAAGGCATTTGGCAACGCCCTTATCCACAGCAACTTACATTTATCTCACTCATACAACTGAGTAGTTCTGGGGTTAAGGGCCGCGCTCAGAGCCCAGGAGTGGCAGCGGAGTGTCAATTAATTCATGACTTCAGATCCAAAGTACAATACTTTAATAATGTAGCTACCGACAATCATTTAGCTACACCTCTCCATCTTACTGTGTCTTACTGCATCTCTAGAGTATATATACAGTATATATCTGTACAAAACCATTTCAGGCTTTCAGTTCTGTGCACACGTATACCGAATGCTTTTTACATGCGGAACATAGTTATTATCTGAGTTCCCTCAGGATCTTCTTATGTAGTGGACCATAAGTTTGTTTAGTCTTCGTCAGTGCAGTATCACTGTTTTTGTTTTTATTATTATAAACTTGAAAACATACACAACAATGGCTTTAAAAAAGTTAGCGCAGTGTCACTGTGGAGACACAAATATGTGTAGTGCACCACAACTCAGATTTATAGTATTATACTATTATTATAGTATAGTGATATAGTGCATCACTTCTGTTTTCTGACAGTCGACTGATGTGATTCTTCAGCATTTTCTGTACACATTGAAGAATTTTCTCTGACTGTAGAAAACCTAACAATTTACATATCGAGGGAGTGAATGAATAAAAGATCGATTGATTGAAGACATTTATGAATAAATATATTGAACAGATAAATAAATTAATATGTGTGTGTTTCTTAAATGCATACATTGTTAAAGTATGTTCAAATAAGTAGATCAGTAAAGTAGAATATATTAAATGTAAAACACACACACATATACACATCTGTATTACTCAAATAGTGTCTAACAAACGTAAAATATTAAATTACATTTTTCTATTTATTTAATTTAATTAATCAGTTTCATTTGTGCCAATTAATTAAAGTAATAAAAAAGTGTATTGCATTAATTAGATTTATTCTATTATATTTTTATATATTAAACATTTTATTAAAGAAAGCAGGCATTTCATTAAAATAATGTTTGAAAAATGTAAACTGTTGATGTACATAAAAATTAATAATAATAATCTGCGTTAATAAAAAACGACAAGCAATTTTATGTTTGCATCCCTTCCCCCAAACCATTGGCCTGTTTTATATTGTTTGCAGGTGGGACAATATAAATAAAATCCGTCCCGTGCAGGTCTTTACCTTACATCATATTCATATATTAATAAAAAAGTATTCATATTTGTAACCTAATAAATGAATCCAGACTGAACATCCACCATATAGAACACAAGCAGAGAAAAGATGATGATGATCAGGAATGTCTCTATTCTCTAGTAAGAACTTCAAGATAAAAAACTGAACCCCATAACATTAGACCAATGAAATTGCAGAACGGTTCAGTGCACCAATGAAATTCTTTATATTAATCAGACGCGCTCCCACTGAATCGAGCCGCACCACATCATAAATATGGATGATGTTCCTCTGACGTTTGACCTGCCGCTCACTCGGACTGTCTACAGGAAATGTGAATCATTCGTCACGCTGAAAACAACCGGGCATGAAAACACACACTTCACCTGTGTTCTGAGCTGCACGGCATCGGGAGAAAGATTCACCGATGGTGATTTTTAAACGCACGACGATGCCAAAAGATAAACTCACGAGAGAAATAGTTGTGAAAGGAGGAGGAAGACAGTGAACAATGACTTTCTTGGTAGGCTACTGTTTAGATACAAGCCGTGTAACAGACACTGTCTTCATTAAACCTGTGTACAGTTCATTAGTTTCAGTGTAGACATGCGGCTTATAGACAGGTGCAGAGTATAATAAAAATCTTTGTCAAATTCAGTGGGTGTGCTTATATATGGGTGCGCTTTATAGTCTGGAAATTACGGTAAGTATCGAACACAACATCAAAGGCTTTGTGAGGTCAAGGAACAGCGTCACACTGAAAGTGAACGTTACAACATGACTGTGTTAAGAGTCTCTGAACAGTGTGTGTGTGGTGTGTGTGGGTGCGTGTGTGTGTCCATGCGTGTGAGAGTGTGTGTGGGTGTGTGTGTATGTGAATGTGAGTGAGTGTGTGTGTTGTGTGTGTGTGTGTGTTTGTAAGGACAGGAGTATTAATCAGTAGCAGAATGTGTGGAGGTGTTGTGGAGGTTTGGGTTCATGCAGCCATGTCAGATTGTGATTTGTGGAATCTGCAGTTTAAGGCAACACCTTGAACTCTTGTGATGTTTCTCGAAGCGTTCCTGAACAGTGTTTATGGCAGAGCTTTACCCCTGCCATAAAGGGTATATCTGCAGGGGGTCTGGAACAGTATTTAGTCCATCTTCTCTTCACCTGTCACTGGTTTAATGTGATGGCTGATCAGCATGAATACAGTTGGTCACCAAAATAATTCTCCAGAAGAGAAGAACAGACAAGAAACAGAGCAGAAGAAGTTACTAACTGTGACCAGGACACTTAAGACTGAATAAACGGAAACATAAACAGGTAAAAGTTTCTCTTTACAGAACTTGTGTTGGAAAATGAGATGAAAAGTGAAAGAGATTTGAGGTTTATCATGCAGTCTTCACACATGAACACTACGAGAACCTGCTCTGTAGAACACTACCTTTAATCTTTATTATTTCGTTTTTCCCTCAATCACACGTCTGAGCGTCTTCTGTGACTACAGGAACATTCCTCCATCTCTGTGAATGTTCACACTGCACCTCAAAACCATGTTCTTCGTTAAACCCACCACAAAAACATTCAGCCGAGAGCTCTAGAGGGGGAGCATGCATCATGTGACCACCATCATCATGACCAGGAGATGGAGAACATAAAATATGCCCAAGAACCATACAGAGGCGATCTGACTTGAACAAATGTTCACCTTTTCCCAAAAACCATAAACCATCCTGAGCTATCAGATATAAAGATGGGATTCTGGGAGATTTTTAAATCCAGCGATTATAAAATTGTGCAGCATCTCAACACTACAGGAATGTCAATGGAGATACATGGAAGCACACACTACAAAAACTATAAATCCATCTGAGGATCTGAAGATGCTGAACCTGGTATTAATAAGTTTAATAAACACACAAACAAACAAACAGCACTTACCTGAAGGAGGTCATGACCATACTGCAGAGTCAACATGTCCAGATCAGACAGAGCAGATTGGCTGAAAATGTCCATGTGCATGTCCGAGGTGCTGCTGGAACCCTGTTCTCTGGAATGATCACAAACAGAAGATTGGTGAGGAAATGATGCATTATAAAGCTCATAATATTTTTTACAAATAAAACAAACACAAAAAATCTTGTGAATATTGTATAAAGCTGTTCTGTCGCTTGCTCAAGATTTTTCATCTCCCACAATTACATTTCAACATCTCAGAACCTGAGAATTTCCTCTTCAGAAAATCAGGGTCTCATCAGCTTTTACTACACAATAATGTATTTGCAATACAGTGCACAGTGTGTATATGATGTGTGTGTGCATTTTGGACAGTGTGTTTTTGTTGTGTGTGTGTGTGGGGGGGGGTATGGTGTGGGTGTGTGGGTGTCTGTATGGTGTTGTGTCTGTATGGTGTTGTGTGTGTATGGTGTACAGTGTGTGTATGATGTGTGTGTATCTGTGTATGATGTACAGTGTGTGTATGATGTACAGTGTGTGTATGATGTGTGTGTCTGTGTATGGTGTACAGTGTGTGTATGATGTGTGTGTATCTGTGTATGATGTACAGTGTGTGTATGATGTACAGTGTGTGTATGATGTGTGTGTCTGTGTATGGTGTACAGTGTGTGTGTCTGTGTGTGTGTGTGTGTATCTGTGTATGGTGTACAGTGTGTGTGTGTGTGTGTGTGTGTGTGTGTGTGTATGTGTGTGTGTGTGTCTGTGTATGATGTACAGTGTGTGTATGATGTGTGTGTATCTGTGTATGGTGTACAGTGTGTGTGTGATGTGTGTGTATGTGTGTATTGTGTACAGTGTGTGTACGATGTGTGTGTATCTGTGTATGGTGTACAGTGTGTGTGTGTGTGTGTGTGTGTATGGTGTACAGTGTGTGTATAATGTGTGTGTATCTGTGTATGGTGTACAGTGTGTGTGTGTGTGTGTGTGTGTGTATCTGTGTATGGTGTACAGTGTGTGTATGATGTACAGTGTGTGTGTGATGTGTGTGTATGTGTGTATGGTGTACAGTGTGTGTGTGATGTGTGTGTATGTGTGTATTGTGTACAGTGTGTGTACGATGTGTGTGTATCTGTGTATGGTGTACAGTGTGTGTGTGTGTATGGTGTACAGTGTGTGTATAATGTGTGTGTATCTGTGTATGGTGTACAGTGTGTGTGTGTGTGTGTGTGTGTGTGTGTGTGTGTGTATCTGTGTATGGTGTACAGTGTGTGTATAATGAGTGTGTATCTGTGTATGGTGTACAGTGTGTGTGTGTATATCTGTGTATGTGTACAGTGTGTGTGTGGTGGTGTGTGTGTGTGTATGATGTGTGTGGTGTTTTGTATGGTGTACAGGGGGTGTGTGTGTGGTGTGTGTGTGTGTGTGTTGTGTGTGTGTGTGTGTGTGTGTGTATGATGTGTGTGTATTTGTATGGTGTACAGTGTGTGTGTGTGTGTGTGTGTGTGTGTGTATGATGTGTGTGTGTATTTGTATGGTGTACAGTGTGTGTGTGTGTGTGTGTGTGTATGATGTGTGTGTGTATTTGTATGGTGTACAGTGTGTGTGGTGTGTGTGTGTATGGTGTACAGTGTGTGTATAATGTGTGTGTATCTGTGTATGGTGTACAGTGTGTGTGTGTGTGTGTGTGTGTGTGTGTGTGTGTGTGTGTGTGTGTGTGTGTGTATTTGTATGGTGTACAGTGTGTGTGTGTGTGTGTGTGTGTTTGTGTGTGTATGATGTGTGTGTGTATTTGTATGGTGTACAGTGTGTGTGTGTGTGTGTGTGTGTATGGTGTACAGTGTGTGTATAATGTGTGTGTATCTGTGTATGGTGTACAGTGTGTGTGTGTGTGTGTGTGTGTGTGTATCTGTGTATGTGTACAGTGTGTGTGTGTGTGTGTGTGTGTGTTGTGTGTGTGTGTGTGTGTGTGTATGATGTGTGTGTGATTGTATGGTGTACAGTGTGTGGTGTGTGTGTGTGTGTGTGTGTGTGTGTGTGTGGTGTGTGTGTGTGTGTGTGTATAAAACCTAAACAGAAAGTGATAATAGCTGCAAGAGACAAAAGGACGAGAGGAAATTCGGTTCCTACCTTTACACTCGTAATATCAGCAGAATAATACAAAATATTCCAACCCTCAGTCCATCACCGACACACTCACACACTCACACACACTCTCAGACACTCTCAGACACTCTCACACACACTCTCACACACACTCTTACACACACTCTTACACACACTCTTACACACACTATCTGCCCTTCAGCATGTGACGTACATTAAATCTTTACCTATCGAGTCACAGTCACGTCATGTGACACTTTCAGTTCTTCCTTTTCAGCCACGCCCACATGGG
>JBCEWE010001543.1:0-5000 GCA_039877035.1 Silurus lanzhouensis | reverse complement strand
TGTTTGTGTTCTTCGTCCACTGGTTAAGGAGTCTGATGGTTACAGTGTGGACATTACAAGCAGATGGGTTTAATCATTTTCCTTCTTTCTCTGTAAAAAAAAAGGAATATTTTGTCGTCCCTTTGCGCTAAACCTCACCACTGTGCTGATTCTCCTCCTCCGTACAGTAAGAATGGATTTATATCTGCACATTTTGTGCTATTTTTCCAGCAGAGTGTGTGGGCAGACAGGATGTAGCCTTCAGAGTGACGCTTTTTATTATTCATCTTAAAACTGAGATTTGCAGAATTGCTGGTGTGATAAACGATGTTACCGTTACACAAACGTAATCCAGATCGCCCACTCAGCGAAATCCACGTCCGGTTAACATCAAATCATAAAAATACAATGCAAATCGAACAGGTTAGTTTACGCCCTTTTTTCCTCATCAGACACGGCGTGGTCTCCAGGAGCCTGATTCACTCCACATACCTGTGAACTTCTCCCTCATATTCCTACAAATACATCAGCAGCTGCAGGGTCTTCAGATTCTTGTAGAAATACCAGGAACATATTCATGTCCTTATGAAGCAGTGTGTGTGTGTGTGTGTGTGTGTGTGTGTGTGTGTGTGTGTGTGTGTGTGTGTGTGTGTGTGTGTTTTCATGTATTTTATGCCAATCAAGCATTAATGTGTTTATTCACATTCTATTACAGCAGCTCTAAAATAAATCTGACTGTTCTGGCATGTTACTGTTTCCATAGTAACAACTCGTCACATGTAATAGTATATCAGGTGTTCCACAGTGTCTACATCTAATAAACCTGTGAAGGAATGTTCTTTAATGTAACATTGTAGAGAGAAGGAGTCTCCAGTGCCAGTTTAAAGTTAAAGCTGTAACTGCTTATTTCCACCACTAGAGGTCTTCAGGAAATGATGAAACGACTGTGTTTATAGCTGCAGTATCGTAAATGATGACAGGAACTATTGTAACATATCTTGCACCTCAAACACAACACTTCAAAAAAGTGTTTCATTGTTTCATAAATAAATAACAAGTTGTAGTGTAGTTGTGAGTGACTTTTACTGCTACGGTAACACTGCTTCAAAAAACTAATATAAATATAAATAAATAGATCCACCTACTAACAGGTGCCATGATGTAGAGATAATCAGTGTTTTCACCTCCTGCCAGAATGTTATAATGCCAGAATGTTCTGCCTGGTTGGTGTAAATCTTCACTGCATTCAGAAAGTTATCGGACCCTTCAATGTTGTGTTACAGTCTGATACTTCAATCATTCACATAGATTTTTGATTGATGATGTTTTTAATAGATGATTAACACTCAGTCACACATAATGACAAAGAAAAATTCTAGAAATGTCTGTAAATGTATTCTTATTAAAAAAAAACAGACTGTGAGAGACAGAGAGACTGTGAGAGACTGTGTGAGACTGAGGGAGACTGTGAGACTGTGAGAGACTGTGAGGGACTGAGAGAGAGACTGTAAGAGACTATGAGAGACTGTGAGAGACTGAAAGGGGCTGAGAGAGACTGGGAGAGACTGAGAGGTACTGAGAGAGACTGAGAGAGACTGTGAGAGACTGAGAGAGACTGAGAGGTACTGAGAGAGACTGTGAGAGACTGTGAGGGACTGAGAGAGACTGAGAGGTACTGAGAGAGACTGAGAGAGACTGTGAGAGACTGAGAGAGACTGAGAGGTACTGAGAGAGACTGTGAGAGACTGTGAGGGACTGAGAGAGACTGAGAGGTACTGAGAGAGACTGTGAGAGACTGAGAGACTGTGAGGACTGAGAGAGAATAAGAGAGACTGATAAAGACTAATAGAGACTGAAAGAGACTAAGAGAGACTGAAAGAGACTTAGAGAAACTGAGAGACTAAGAGAGACTGAGAGAGACTAATAGAGATCTGTGCAAATTTAAGACCAAGTTGCATGTAAAAGTCATAATATTTAGACTGACTGCTGAAGTCTAAAGATGATTAGATCCTGTAGAGCACTTACTGACTGGTGGACTCTGCAGACCAGCGCAGGTTGAAAGGCGCATCAGCGGTGAAACTCCAGGGTGTGCAGAGCGGATTCTGAAACAGTGTTTATGTTTTTTTAGAAGATAGAAGTGCAAATGAGAGCAGAACCAACATCACTGCAAACCATGTGCACAGAAACAGATGCAGAAATCTGCTATAGATTAGATTCAACTTATTGTTATTACACATGTACAAGCACAAGGCAACGAAATGCAGTATACGTAGCATACATAACACTGGTTGTAACCTGTGAATCTGGAACGAGGGAAGAAAGAAAACATGTTGAAATAATAAAATGATAAGACAGAATGAACGCTTGATGGCATTAACATTGTGTAATCTATTGGTGTGTTTTGTTTTCCCTCTTATGGCATTTTTCCATCTCAGAGCGTTGCAGCAATTCCAGGAAAAGGCTAGACATGTAACATTAGTGTAAACCTGTGAGATGTTACCTCCATAGCAGTAGAAGCCAAGCCCAACATTCCAGCATTCATGTGTGTTTCCTCTGTAGGAGAACAGTTCTGTCCTTCCATGGCAGAGGAAGTGGAGAAAAATGGCATCAGGTCAGAGTCAGGAACATGCTGACTGACCTTTATGTCTTATATGTGCCATGACCTAAAGACAAACAAAAAAGAAAGAATCAGATCAGTATATCGGATCAGTATATCGGATCAGTATATCGGATCAGTATATCGATCAGTGTATGGGATCAGTATATCGGATCAGTGTATCGGATTAGTGTATCAGATCAATGTTTTAAATCAGTATATCAGATCAGTGTATCGGATCAGTATATCGGATCAGTGTATCGGAGCAGTGTATCGGATCAGTGTATCGGATCAGTATATCGGATCAGTGTATCGGATTAGTGTATCAGATCAATGTTTTAAATCAGTATATCAGATCAGTGTATCGGATCAGTATATCGGATCAGTATCGGATCAGTGTATCGGATCAGTGTATCGGATCAGTGTATCAGATCAGTATATCGGATCAGTATATCGGATCAGTGTATCAGATCAATGTTTTAAATCAGTATATCAGATCAGTGTATCGGATCAGTATATCGGATCAGTGTATCAGATCAGTATATCGGATCAGTATATCGGATCAGTGTATCAGATCAATGTTTTAAATCAGTATATCAGATCAGTGTATCGGATCAGTATATCGGATCAGTGTATCGGATCAGTGTATCGGATCAGTGTATCAGATCAGTATATCGGATCAGTATATCGGATCAGTGTATCGGATCAATGTTTTAAATCAGTATATCGGATCAGTATATCGGATCAGTATATCGGATCAGTGTATCGGATCAATGTTTTAAATCAGTATATCGGATCAGTGTATCGGATCAGTATATCGGATCAGTATATCGGATCAGTATATCGGATCAGTGTATCGGATTAGTGTATCAGATCAATGTTTTAAATCAGTATATCAGATCAGTGTATCGGATCAGTATATCGGATCAGTGTATCGGATCAGTGTATCGGATCAGTGTATCGGATCAGTATATCGGATCAGTGTATCAGATAAGTATATCAGATCAGTATATCGGATCAGTGTATCAGATAAGTATATCAGATCAGTGTATCGGATCAATGTTTTAAATCAGTAAATCGGATCAGTGTATCGGATCAGTATATCGGATCAGTGTATCGGATCAGTATATCGGATCAGTGTATCAGATAAGTATATCAGATCAGTGTATCGGATCAGTATATCGGATCAGTATATCGGATCAGTGTATCGGATCAATGTTTTAAATCAGTATATCAGATCAGTGTATCGGATCAATGTTTTAAATCAGTATATCGGATCAGTGTATCGGATCAGTATATCGGATCAGTGTATCAGATAAGTATATCAGATCAGTGTATCGGATCAGTATATCGGATCAGTATATCGGATCAGTGTATCGGATCAATGTTTAAATCAGTATATCAGATCAGTGTATCGGATCAATGTTTTAAATCAGTATATCGGATCAGTATATCGGATCAGTATATCAGATCAGTGTATCGGATCAGTATATCGGATCAGTGTATCAGATCAGTATATCGGATCAGTATATCAGATCAGTGTATCGGATCAGTATATCGGACAGTATATCGGATCAGTGTATCGGATCAATGTTTTAAATCAGTATATCAGATCAGTGTATCGGATCAATGTTTTAAATCAGTATATCAGATCAGTGTATCGGATCAGTGTATCGGATCAGTATATCGGATCAGTATATCGGATCAGTGTATCGGATCAATGTTTTAAATCAGTATATCGGATCAGTGTATCGGATCAGTATATCGGATCAGTGTATCGGATCAATGTTTTTAAATCAGTATATCAGATCAGTGTATCGGATCAGTATATCGGATCAGTGTATCAGATCAGTATATCGATCAGTGTATCAGATCAGTATATCGGTAACAGTAAAAGACCTGGGTGTTATTTTAGAGCGACTTGTCTTTCAAAAATCATATCAATCAAGTTACTAAAACAGCCTTCTTTCACCTTAGAAATATTTCTAAGCTAAGAAATATGTTGTCCATATCCGATGCAGAGAAGCTCGTCCATGCGTTCATGACCTCCAGAATAGACTACTGTAATGCGTTACTAGGTGGATGTCCTGCATCATTAATAAACAAGCTTCAGTTAGTCCAGAATGCAGCAGCCAGAGTTCTTACAAGGTCAAGAAAATATGATCACATAACCCCGATCTTATCGTCCCTACATTGGCTTCCTGTTAAGTTTCGAATAGACTACAAACTATTACTTCTCACTTATAAAGCACTAAATGGTTTGGCTCCCATATATCTATCCAGTCTTTTAACTCGCTACAATCCGCCACGCTCCCTGAGATCTCAAAACTCTGGGCTTCTAGTAGTTCCTAGAATAGCAAAGTCCACTAAAGGTGGGAGATCTTTTTCACATTTAGCTCCAAACTCTGGAATAGTCTTCCTGACG
>JBCEWE010001541.1:0-26663 GCA_039877035.1 Silurus lanzhouensis | reverse complement strand
AAACCCATGACCTTCCAATCAGAAGTCCAGCATCTTAACCAATGAGGTAACCTTTCCATAATGCATTCCCAAATCCGTATTGTCCCAAAAACATTTCTTGTTAAAGAATTAACTACAGCTTCATCGGGTTACTACTGCTGGATCTCAGGATCTAAAAGATCATACTGCATTGTATTTTTGTATATTGCAGTATTTTGACATTTTCTTTGCTACACAACAGCGCATATGACAACGTTACTTCCAACATTTGCGCTGGAAGTTAAACAAACCTTTAAAATTTCCATTGGTTTTTCTTCTCACTTAGACTCTTCCAAATCAACCCTACCATAATGGTTTATTCATGCTCGCAGAGTGACCGTGATGAACTCGATACACACATCCACTACATCATCTCCTAGTCTTCTTCAAAATACATGTCACAGTCAGACTCTGAGGAGGGTTGAGGCAGATGTCTCTAATCTCTTCTACAGCACAGAATATAAAAATACAGAGAAAATGATACTAAAGGAAGTGAGCTCAGAGAAGGTGGATCACAGAGCATCAGGTGGATTTCCACAAGCCAAAACCTGTTCCTTCAGGATGCGCAGGGTGCATTAGATTGTATACATTAAAGAAATCACTATTGTATTATGGGACTTGCTGAGCTATAGGTGACGAATCATCTTCTGATGAAACTGATTGAACCTACAGAGCTCTGCTACAGCTTTCATCAACACAGAAATCCATTCCTTTAATCTGACACGCATGTGCTGCTCTTCTGGGCAGAACTCACGCCATTTTCTAAATATTTGTGCAGTTGTTTCTCATCGTGTGTTCACGGTTAATGCATTAAACAAGCAGCAGTCAGAGACGCGCTGGACCTCCTGCAAAGAACCTGAGCACCAGGTTCATCTCACAGACATTCAACATGAACCCCATTACAGGAAGCCAAAGACTTTTACAATTTTGGATTTCACTTTCACTCGAATCTCAGTACGGCCATAAACCTATTCATCACTTTACAGGAAACACCATGTGATGCCAGTAAAACCCACCAGCAGCTCCTTAGCGTTCTGCTCGTTATCCTCTACACCCCTCACGGATGAACACTGAAGATTTGTGGCCTTGCATTCCTCATCTGTGGCCAGCTGCTTTGTGGGAACACTGATAGCATGGCTACGGAGTCTTGTGCTGACGAGCTGTACGCCAAAGTAAACCAGGGGAGCTGGAAAGATCATCGTTAGCCAGAGCACAGAGAACACGGCGTCTCGTGACTTATCACATCATGTTCATGTTTAGACAACATTTCAGATGCATTTAATAAAAAACGCACCCATTCGGCCATGGCGGAATTTTATATGACGTGTTTCGGTTGATGAGAACTTGAGAACAAATTGGGAAACTTTCCATCAGATCATTTGGGAATTTGGATATATTCCAATTTCCAAGTAATTAGCAAAATTTATGGGAATTTACTGGAATGAATTAGAAATTTGGGTAAGTTTATAGAAACTGTATCATATACGAACTTTTGTTTGTTCATAAGCTGAAATGCATGTAAATATATAAAAAAATAAATAAAATTTGTATTAAATTGTTAGTATAATAGTTAGTGAACGTGCAGTGCCTGTAGGGCGTGGCTCCGTAACTCTGCAGTAGGTGTTCTGTGTGCATGTGATTGATGAATGTGCAGGTAGAAATTCAACTAAATTGTATTAAATCTGGTTGTTTTAACCAAAATGATGCAAGATTTCTATTTTCAAACTACATTAAAGTTAAGTTTACTAACCCGCAATTTGTAAATTTCCATGTAGAGTTTCCAGTCTTGATTTCTGCCATTTTGCAACCCTATTTACAAATAACTGCATTGAAACAAATGCATCAGAACAAAGAAACAGAGTCTTTACAGCGAGATCTGGATGTCTGTGAGGACAGAAATGAGAGAAAAAGATAGTAGAAAACTGTAAAAGTATGTAAATGAGAAAACAAGCTATTAGTCGATTGAACATCATTAAAGTCCCTGTTGGTGTAATAGTAAAGTGTCCCAATACTTTTGAATAAAAATATATATTTAGAACTTGTGTGAGATTGAGAACAGGAGAGAAGATGTGATCAGACTCCCTCACCCCACACATGGAGGTGGAAGGTTAATAGTTTGGGGTTGTTTTGGAGCAGAGAAGGTTCCAGAAAGTGAAATGAATCCTGAACCAACATGGGTCCCATTCCGTACTTCATCACCATGCAGTTCCGTCTGGACTGTGGCTCATTGGAACCGACTTCACCGTACAACAAGACGATGAGCCGAATGATGACTACGTCACATACAAAAGCATTTCTTTTTTTCTTCTGGTGTAATTTAGAAAAATTATATTTCATTACACAATTTTACAGAAAGCAATAAATCACTGAACTATAATCAGCACTGAGTCAAATGATAGACCGACTCATTAAAATAGCTGTGTGTGTGTGTGTGTGTGTGTGTGTGTGTGTGTGTGAATTTTAGGAATAGCAGGATCTATACTGCCTCCTGCTGTTTGTTAGGGGTACACAGAAGCACTAATATAAAATAAGGTTTATTTTATTTGTAAGCCAGACAGGATAATTATGATGTTTGTTCCACATGTTTGTTCTGAATGCCTCACTCTACAAACACACACTTTTACTGAAATAAAAAACTTTAAACATGTGTGCATTTTTGAAACCTTGAGAAGAACTCTTAAATCTCACAAATAACCTACAGGAGGAGATGCTCAGTCATCCACCCACACTACAGAGGCCAGAAAACATCTGTTCACATCTGTTTCAGACAAAGTGGAGAGATGATACAGATCTAAATACTGTGTAATGCCTCTGTTACTGCTTAGAGATGCTAACAAGCTTCAAAGAACAAACAAACGAACGAAAAAAAGAAAGAAAGAAGACAAATCCTAAACTTGAATTAATGTCGGGCAGAAGATCCAATTCCAAATTAAATCTTTCTAAAACTAACATTTTCAAAAATTTATATATTCTAACGGAAAAAAAAAAAATCTCCAAACGTTCAGCTGAAATACTTTTGTAAAACCCGCCAAAGATGTTCTTCACTAGTTGCAGGTTTCTTGTTCATCCCAGAGCAGTTCAGTAGGATTTAGGTGCGGTGAATGGGCAGGACTTTCCATGATAAATATCACTCCAGACGTCTGTCTGCTCTCTAAATAACACGAACAGAACTCAGACCTACGCTTCGACTCATCGTCTGGAACCTGCTCCAAACCACCCCAAACAATTAAACTTCCACCTCCATGTGTGAGTCTGATCACATCTCTTCTGTTCTCCTTCTCACACAAGTTCTTCTGTTAGAGACAAACATGTCCTATTTTGACTCCACATTTACTACTTAACCATGTTAACAAAAGTGCCATTTACTCTGGAGCTGATTATCTGAGCAGAGACGAGATAAATGAAGGGTTAAGAACCTGATATAAGAAATGCTGAGATCTGAGGTCACTACTTCCCATCAGCGAAAGGGTTCTCATCAGACTGGAGATATTTCTTTCTGCCCTCCAGCCAAATTCTCTTACATCAAGAACTGATCAGAGAAAAGGTGACAATGGATGAAGGTGTCTAACGTTCCTCTGTCCTGCATATGCATTAACAGCTGCCTTTGCTTTAAATGTTCTTTAGAGATTTAACTGTAGACAGAAACGGAAATGAGTGATCATGACGTATTCGGATGGAGGAGTTGGAAACATTTCAGACCACTGCAGTTTAGATGCCGAACATAACTGAGAACAGGAACCAGTTCGTGGTGCAGAGTTTCCACAAGAATAAACCTGCACGGTCTGGCCAAAAGTATTAAGACACCTGACTTTCCAGCCATATGAGGTTCTTCCACAAAATGTGTCAACAAAGTGGAGAACTTTTGGATGCTGCAGCATGAAATGTTTCCATCACTTGAACTTGGAGACACAAACCATAACGATACTCCTGTGTCTAACCCAGCTCCATGAAGATACGGTGGAAGATCTCTTGCTATAGAGCTCTAAGCCTATTGAGATGAATGTGAAGACTGACTGCTCCCCAGGCCTCCTCACTTCACCTCACCTAACCAACACCCTTAATGGCTGAATGATCGCAAATCTTCACAAAATTCAGTGGAACACCTTCCAGAAGAATGGAGAATAGAAAGGAGCATATACCCAACTAGAAATGTTTGTCTGTGTAGTGTAACTTCTTTAGATAAAAATAATGATGTTTGATGCTCCAACACACACAGATATTCACACATTCTTCCTGAATGTTATTAACTATATAAATGCAATAAATATATATATTTTAATTAGAGGTCGACCGTTGGATCAAACTCGCCGATAACCGATTAATCAACTGAGATTTTAAATCGGATACTAGAAAGAAAAAAAAACATTTCATGTAAAATAGTAATGAATGAATAAAGAAAATGAATTTATTACCAAAAAAACACCACAGTACTGAATCATGAAAATGTGCCAAATTAAATAAATATGAATATATTGATTATATTAGAAAATATTGAGGAAAATAAATGACATGCATTTAAACTGAAACAATAAGAAACATTTCTAATAAATATAAAGTTACATAAAAAAAAAAAAAAACACACACATGCAAAGCCCATGGCGTCTGTAATTCGCCTCTAGAGGCCGCTCTGATACTGTATAATACAACCCGGAAAAACTATCAGTGTGGAATTGTGATAGAAGAGTATCTGTGAGAGTGAAAGGGAAAGTTTATAGGACTAACTCATTAGAAATGAGTTTATTAGAGGGACAGCGCATGTAGGACGTTTTGGAAACAAGGTGAGGGAGGTGAGATTGAGATGGTTTGGACATGTGCAGAGGAGGAACATGGGGTATATCAGTAGGAGAATGCTGAGGATGGAGACACCAGGAAGGAGGAAAAGAGGAAAACCAAGGAGGAGGTTTATGGATGTGGTGAGGGAAGACATGCAGGTGGTTAATGTGAAAGAGGCAGATGTAGAGGACGGGGGGGGGTGGAGACGGATGATCTGCTGTGGCGCCCCCTAATGGGAGAAGCCGAAAGAAGAAGACCCAGCAATCAAGTGATTTAAAATGACTGGAATATAAAAATAGCTGTATTATTAATAATAAAAATAATCTCATAATGAAAAGTTTTTAGTAGTTTACTTTATGAAATAAACAAATGCATATACATTTTTTTCTTTTATGTTTTTAAACTAAACCAAATGTATAATTATTGGTCCACCATGGAAATTAGTGTAACTGCTAAGTCAGCGATTCATTAGCAAAAAGGACACGGTCTGAGTGCGAAATTCTCCACATATCTCTCTTTTTAACCAGCTGCATTCGTTTTCCCACACATTTTTTTGTTCCTGAGGCATGTGTTGACAGGACACAGCAGAGGAATAACCGCCGTGGCCGGATAGATAACGCACAGCCATCGGCAGCCCGAAATCTCTCCAAAACTCCAAAATACCAGCTGGAACACAGCAGTAAACAGAAGACGAGTCGTTTTGATCTCCAATATAAAACACATGAACAGGAGCCGAACCCGGGGTATAAAAAGCTCGACTCGAACCTGCACCAGCCAGGATTCACGTGTTCATCATATGGAAAGTGTGTTAGAGAAGTGAAATAAACGAGTGCAGACAGCGTGGAGAAGAGCGATAGCACACTCTGGGATAGAAGAGGATCTACAAGAGTGAACATTTATAAGAAGGTGGTGAGACCTGCAAAGCTGTACAGTTTAGAGACATTGATGAAAAGACAGGAGCTGAAGGTTGTTGAAGGAGAAGTTGAAGATATGAGTTTATTAGAGAGAGCGTTCAGGTAGGACGTTAGGTAGATGATTTGGTCGTGTGCAAAGGACGGTGATGTGAAGGTGATGATGAGGATGGTAATGGTGAAGGTGATCGTAAGGGTAATGGTGAGGGTGTTCACTTCAATATTGGCTTAAAAGTGCAGGATCTGTTTGAGCAGTGTAAGATGGAAAGAAGCGTGAGAATCTCCGAAGCACTGCTGCATCAAAAAAAATGAAAAGCAACCTCAGACCCTGTTACAGCTCACACGTGTTTATAATACATTAACAAGTCGTTAAGGGCGGAGTTAAAGAAGTAGGCACAGTGTAAGTAATTATAAATGATTAACTGAAATCAAGTAAGTAACTGCTTAATTTAAATAAACAACATTAAGGAAATAAACACTAACCCTCTGTTTTGCTGGAACAAAATTTACAAAATCTAAATTGTTAGCGAAAGCATCCTCATTAACACCCCTTAATGTTGACATTCTGGAAAGAAAACACACGTCACATGTCTCTAGGCTAGCATTAACGCCCTCTTCCTATTACAATGCTTTATGGCTCTACATGATGTAAATAAAACCCCGGGCTATGACCTTTGACATTTCTGCATTTGCCGTGTCCGTGCGCTACCTGTCAGAGCCTGACTGTTTGACCTTCTGTTCCGTAGAAGCCCGAGGCGACACGCCGCGAGCTGGAGGAAAACACGCCGAAGTCTGATCATAATAAAACCTGAATATCCTAAAAATATACATTTTCTCAGTCATGAGCTGCAAAATGCAATATTAATTAATAGCCTCAATAATATTATCTGAAGTAAAATATCACAATACAATTTTCTGAGAAATGTCAGGATACTTCACTTCTACAGCTAATAATAATAATAATAATAATAATAATAATAATAATAATAATAATAATAATAATCCTTTTCTATTATAAATTATTTTAGAAATGCAAAAAAATTTTTTTTACGGCAAAACACGGATTGCTCACGGACCCAAATGTCATGACGCGTATTGTGTATCGTAGACAAGTCATGAGACTTTTTACACCACAAAAATCAACGTTGACTTCATCGAGGGAAAATATCCAGCTGTAACAGCTGTTTAGTCAGTATTCAAAAACTGAGGCTGTAATGTTCCCAAAATAACGTTCCTGCAACATTCCACAAACATAATGGCTTACATTATGTAGCATAACAGCTAAAAAAGTAACGATTATATAAAGACTCGCTGATAATCTAAAACAATAATAACTGTGTGGAATTGTGTTGATGTTACTTAACCAACAGAAATGTTACAGTAACGTTGTGGGAACGTTTATAAACGCTGATCCATAGGATTAGTGGTGATCTCTGTTAACATTTAAACAAAACCCCAGAGTGCAGGCTCAAGTTCATTCTGCTCCGACACGCTACTTTTTCCACGTTTGCGGTAAAGCTGTTGAGTTTCATGGCTTTGCTCGGTCGCATCAAACACAAGGCCCTGCTTTCACGACGATGTCATCACAGAGTCCACATCTGTCTGCTGAGGGTCATCACAAGGGCAAACAAATCATGACTTCAGCACATGAGAGAACAAAAGCAGCTCGGGATTATTCTCCAATGCAGTTGATTAGACCGATTTCACACTTGAATTTTTTCCCCCAACAGTTGTGGCCCTGCTTTTTTTTTTTCCCCAACTTTTAACAAATAGATTTTTTTTTGTTTTGGTTTTATTTTCTTAAAAACTTGAGCTCCTGCTGAGAAGCTAATGCTTCCTGATGGACCCGTGAAGCTAACTTTGCACCTCCGAACGTTCTGCATCTCGGAGCATACAGGCTGCTCAAAGACGCTTATGATTGGTTGGAGTCACATTGACGGAGGAGAGACAGAACCTGCATATGAACCAGAATCAGCACAATCAAGTATTCAGACTGAACATGGAGGCTACATTCACTTTACTCTGCTTTCAAGTGCTTCAGATATGTCATATTTAAAAATATATAATTAATTAAAATGGTTCAGGACAGAAAAAGCATCCAGAAGGGGAAAGATCTGGAGAGGTCGTCCTTCACGTAGCATGTTTACAGACAACGCTGCTGTCAGTTACGATGATGAATGTGACTGAAGAATTTGGAGGAAAAAATTACTGCTTTTCTACTCAAAGATTCAGTAAGTGTCACTACAGGAAGTAGAGAAACAAAGAACAGGAAACTGGGCAGGAATATCGAATGTCAGATTTCTCACTGAATGAGCTGGAAACAGTGTGGCGATGAGGCCAGAAGTGTGACCAGTGGGGTTAAAAGAATTCTAAATGTACAATGTTTGATAGAAGAAATTAAACATTTATTGTGTTTGGCAGACGCAGAATCCAGAACGACAAACAATTCTATCCCAGCGTTGTTAGGAAGCCAGAGCAGCCATGAGAGGGTTAAGGCCTTGCTCAAGGGCCCAGGTAGCTTGGCAATACAGGCGGCTTAAACCCCTGACCTTCAGATCATTAACCCAGAGTCTTGATCACTGAGCTCCCACCTCCTTCAAAATGTATACATTTATACACTGAGCAGTTGAGGGTTAAGGGCTTTGCTCAAGGCCCCAGTAATAGCAGCTTGGTTGTGCTGGGATTTGAACTCACAACCTTCCATTGAGAAGTCCAACAGCTTACTCAATTTCCATATATAGCATGTGGGCAGACACCTTCATCCAAAATATCTCTACAGGTCTATAATTTATACTCTGAGCAGTGGAGCTCAGCCCAGCAGCAGCTTGATTGCTTTGGGATTAGAACTAATTACCTTCTGATTCAAAGCTTTTTTTAACCACCAAGTTACAAATTCCCGAGAATTAACCCACAAAACACCAATGCACATAAAAAGAATCAGCAGAACCTCCAAGCATTCGCTCAAACGCGTTTCCAAAGATCATCTGACCGTAAATTAAGTTTAATTAGTACATGGAGACTAAGATGAAGACCATGTTCTTACTCTGACTGTGTAAATCTTTACAGCTGACCTGTGGAAACGTGTCCCGTACGGTTTTATCCTTCGACACGTATTCCTCACGCGTTCTGAAGGTTTTACTTTTATAGGATGAAAAATTGCCCTCAGGAGAAAGACATTCAGCTCTCATGTCTGATAGCCCTTTGAAGGAGCTACAGAGGGTGGATGTGGAGATAAAAAAAAGCCTGGTTTAGAAGCAAGACCTGAGATGTTGGACGAGTCTGCAGATTAACCTGTTAGGTTCAAATGTTAAGGACGTCTAAATCGGACGCGTTGTTGTAAACGTCTCCATGTGGCTTTGACTCTCAACCTTCAACTCTGAACATGAGCAGGTGGTGAAGGACAAATGTAGAGATGAACCGCAAAAAATAAAAACATTTCAGGCTTCTTTTACAAGTAACAGCTGCGCTTCAGACAGTTTCATAAGAAAAGCACATCATATGACATCACTGTCTGACCAATCAGAAAACAAGTTTAAAAACAAACAAAACAAGCATGTTTAAAAAAAAAAAATAAATAAATAAAAAAAGCAGGTGACTACAAGTGTTTATATGAAGAAAGATTTTATATTTTTACTAAGTATTTTATCAATTTAGTTGTTTTTTATTCATGTTTCACTGATGATAATTGTCATTTAAAGAGCTAGGCTGGAAAGTGAGTTGTTTCTATCAAACCAACAACAAATCTCTAATCAAGACAAAAGTAGTTTCAGCACCAGTCCATCTGAAGTCCCAGTAACCTGTGAAGGTGAAGGCTTCATAAAAATATCTACATTTATGATGCTTCTCAGACCTTCACATGTGACCCTGTTTGACCTCACATAAAGCCTGAACTCATCAGGATCACTGATCCTTCGCCCTCCCAGGTCACAGCTATGGACCTCCAGCGCAGCTTCAACACTGTTGCCTTCAGCAGAACATGAGAAATCCATCATTCTCTACAATCTAATGATCTGAGTGCATGTCAGACCTCAGAGACTTCTCACTATACCCGAGTGCAGACGTTGTGATGACTGAAACGCCCCCGAGAAGTCTTTTAAAGCTTCAAACATGCATTAGAATCTAATATAATTTACTTTTGTAATGTGTGAACTAGTAGAATAATGTTCCTGAAGAAGACGAGATCAACGGAGAGACAGATTGTGCGTGTGTGTGTCACTCTATTAATAATGAAGCTGTTGGAGTGAACTCCTGGTGCCCTTTTTGTTCAGTTTTGCATTTGAATGTTGTTTTCTTCTCCAGTTTATTAAATTCATCTTGTCCCTCGAGTCGTTTATGAAATTCCCCGTATTCACTATAAAAGTTCCACCACAAGCAAAACTTCTCCTGGAGCACATTGAGGTCAGGAGGCGGTAACTCGGTGGTTAAAGAATTGAACTTTGGATCTAAAAGGTCATGAGTTCAAATTTCAGCCACAAACCCTGGCACTCCTGGGCCCCTGAGCAAGGCCCTTAGTTCCATAGCTGCTCAGTTGTATGACTGTAATAAATGTAAGCGCTCTGGATAAGGGCGTGTGTGTGTGTGTGCGCGCAAGTTCGTTTTTGTGTGTGGGGGAACTTTTATGGTGAATCGGTGATTTAAATTAATGGTTCGAGGAACAAGATGAATTTGGTGATCTGGAGACACAAACATTCAAATCAGAAATAGAACAAAAAGGGAACCAGGAGTCCATGCAATTCTCTCTCTCTCTCTCTCTCTCTCTCACACACACACACACACACACACACGCACAATTTCCAAAAGTATTGGGACACCAGAACGTTCCTGCTATATGTGGTTAATTTCCAAACTGTAACTACAAAGCAGGACATGTCTTTAGATGCTCTATAATAAAATTTTGCATTCACTTCAACTTAGAAACCCAAACCTGTTCCAGCAGGTAATGCCCCTGTGCACAAAGTGAGCTCCTTGAAGATCTGGTTTACATTTGGAGAGGAAGATCTTGAGTGGCCTGCTATAGAGCTCTGATCTCCTTCCTACTGAACACCTTTGGGATGAATGTGAACATTGACTGCACCCCAGGTTTCCTCAACTACATCAGTACCTGCCTTTCATAACACCCTCATGGCTGATGAACACACTCCAAAATCTAGTGAAACATCTTCTCAGAAGAGTGGAGGAAATTATAGGAGCACATTGAGACTAAATGCGATGCTCAAAAAACAAACACATACCGTACTTATGACCAGGTGACCCAATACTTTTGGGTCTAATATATACACACACACACACACACACACACACACACACATTTATCTAAATATCTATAAATATGAGAGAGAGAGAAAAAAAGTCAAACTTATAATAATACAATGTCCTTTTTTTTGAAGATTGCTCAGATCTGAAATGGTTTCCGATGTGTGCATTTAAACAGCGTTTGTATGTTTGCGACTCGGTCTGCAATCTAAACGAAGGCCGAGTGCAGCTGTTAACTCCGTAAGCACCACTGACTGTTACTACAAATATACGACGCATTGCTTCTTTTCTTCTGCTGGAGAAATGTGTGGTCACAACGGCTTCCTTTAGCTTTATAACTAATAGGACTAATATGTATGTTTAGCCTGAAATTTTCCTGAAAATCTGCAACCTGTAATGATCAGCAGATGCAGAGTGACGCTCGGAAAGGTTTATAATTCAGTACAATCCTGTTACAATCCTGGCTTTAGTTTTGTGGTCCGGATGTGGAACACCTACACAAACAGACTCGATTGAAATGTCGCTTGTATTACATGCAGGTTGTTATTTGTGGGCGTGGCCTGTCTAAAGAAAGCTCCAGCCTAAAACACAACTACTAAAGCTGATTCGTTACACACAGATTATTTCGAGTAAATACAACACCAGGTCTGTTGATTTACTCGTCATAGGGTACGAACTTTGTTCCCAGTTTAGAGAAGCGAAACGACTCTAACCTACATTTAGCCGAGTCAGCAATAATCTCTGCTAAATCTGTTTCTCTACATGTGCAACAGGAGGAATTCTTCCATTTTCTACAATTTTCCATAAACCACTGCAACATCATGTCATTTCTTACCTGGTCCCTTTTCACATATAACTAACACGTATGTAGTCTTACTTGGTCTCATTTGTCCTCCATTATGGTCCTTGTTTATGTTTTGTGTCAGCACATCTAAATAATAATCTAAATCTCTGCACTACATTCATTCAAGTCATTCCTGTTCCTGTTCATTCGATTTGTTGTGCTGTGGTGGAGCTGAAGATGCTGAGATGTTCATTGGAAGTGACGAAGATGGACATTTTGGAGATGAGGTGAGAGAGATGGTTTGGACATGTGAAGAGGAGGGACATGGGGCATATGGAAGGAGTAAAAGAAGAAGGCCATGGAGGAGGTTTATGGATGTGGTGAGGGAAGACCTGCAGGTGGTTTGGAAGATGCAGATGTAGAGAACAGTGATATGCAGACTGATGATCCGCTGTGGAGACCCCCAACGACAGCAGCCAATAGAAGATTTGAATTTGTTGTGTAGAGAAAAGTTCTAAACTCTGCTCCAGTTTTCCATGTGTCACACTCATCTATCTTACAAAGATGATTGCTGAAAGGGTCTCGGCTTGTTCATGCTTTGTGTGTAACTTATCTTCAGAAAAGACGAGACGTTTTTTGAGGGCCACAGGACAATACAAGGAGAGGAAGGCGATCTCCCAAGAGCACATAGCCAGATAGACGTCCTTCATGGCGTGCCAACTCCAAACCTCCTACTCCTTCTTCTCTCCCAGCATTATTATGTGCTAAAACCACATGAGTATGTCAGATGTCATCACCTGCTGCGACACGGTGCACCATTACAGGTAAGTCTGATGGACAGGAACGCGCTAACAGCCGCGTATTAGTGTGGAATTCTGGCTTGACATCATAACTGTCGGAGAACAACTGTGTGTTTATGCGGCTCGTGTCTGGCTGATGGGAGTTGAGAGAAACGTGCCTCTGGTACAGATGATTATTAAAGACTTAAAAATATTGCAGTTTTTCTGTTTCCAGTTTTCTGTTTTTGTTTTCCTGTAGTGATGTGAAGACTGAATCATTTTAGTGACTCGGTTCTTTGAATCTTGTTCATCATAATGAACGAATCTTTTTTGTGTGTCATTTAGTTTTTGTTTCTTTGATCAGAAATAAAATGTTACAACATTTAACGTTGATGCACTGAAAAACAATCAATTTTACAGAATTGTTATTAAGAATCTCGAGGGGGTTGGATTTATTCATGCACGTTAAATATTTATTAAAAGCTTTGCTTTATTTACAGCATTATTATAATGGGCTGTAAATCAACTTATTGGGAGAAAACGGGTAGTTCCATGTGAAATCAGATATTGAGCACCCACATATAACGTAAAAATGGCACGATCCTCGTTTAAGATTCGACTGTGAGATTTTTAATGGAAAAAAGACTCCACCTATCAAAGCATCGAATCTTCCACTATTCAGGGTCACCCCTATGGTTAAGTTCTGTTTTTTGCGCTGTGTGACATTTTGTTTCTTCTTTTTTTTGTTCTTACTTCACTCTTATTATTTAGATTAAATTTGTCGTACATTACGTAACGAAGCTATACAACTGCCGAAAATCTAAAACACACGTGTGAGCCGTGGGCCGTGTCTGTATTTAGTTTTCTGTTAAATGTTTTTTTCCCCTCTGTCACAATCTTCCTGTCATTTCGAGTCAATTAACCTTAAAGACGTCCTACAGAGATCCCACAAAGGCCAGCATGGAGTCTAGGAGTCTCATCCCGCCCCACAGGTAACGCCGAGCCAATCGCTGGCCGTGATCAGACCGAGTGTCAATCATGGAGCAATATAACCATCACAGTATTCATAAGCTAATAGCTTCCCAAAGGAAAGAGGGCAAGACCTTATGCGAAGCTCTCCAGAGTGCAGATAGAACAATAGCAGCAGGTCCTGACACAGTGGGAAAAAGTCATGTGGAACTGACGTTTCCTTGAACCACTTCAAATGCGTGGATGGACATTATGAAGGCAGGGGGTCGACCTCATGCGCGACCTGAAGAATGGCAGCAACTGAAGTGCCGTTTAAACCAAACAAAGAAGCAAAGAGGAAAGAGGAAAGGTCTTAACAAGCAAGGCTTTGACTGCTGCATTCAAACACGAGAGTGAAGAAGAAAAGGTCCTCGAAGGACAATCAGATTCGAATAAGTTCAGTTTGACAAAAAGTACCTTTGATTGAAACTAATAACGTAAAAAAAAAACAACAACTAAGAACGGATGGACGTTAAGATGAAGCAATTTAAGTTCAATCATCAGATTATGTATAGAAAGTGCATGTTCTAGTTATGAGAATCAGATTATTACCAAATTCAGGATTTTATTTTAATCCTCATTCAAGTCCCTTGACCACAACCTATTAACAACCTGACCCGGTTCCTTCACACGAGAACAGACGTGGAAGCCTCAGGAAGTTTGTTCTCCTCTCCAAAATCCTGATCAACTTCTACAAACGCACCACAGAAAGCACTGACGCTCTGGTGTAACCTCGTTATTGAGATGTCTGACCAGAGCCACCAGAGCCCACGATAGCGCAGCATGCAGTCTGTTCTCCAGCGTTCAATCTACAGCCCATCCAGATCCTGAACACACTGCAATCCAGGCATTACTTCTTCTTCTATATGTTCACTAATGTCTCCACTCCTTCCCACACACTGGTCGCCTTATTGACAGCTCATGGACAATCTACTCACATTTAGGCATGTTGTAATAATAATTCTAACGATGTTTTTATTAACACTTTACTTCTGCAAGAACCAAATCCTGTCTCTGTGCAATATACTGATCACATTACCAATAAGAAATAGACTACATCAGATTTAATTGTAATTAAAATCCGTTTTTCCTTTAATTGCTATAAATACTAGCTTTTGCATATTTACATACTAACTAAACATACACACCATATATGTATATCTCAATGCACAGGAAATTTTACGATGCAGTGGGGATCTGATTTCAAATCAACACAATAGGAAAATAAAATCTGATGCTCTGCAATTCAATAGGTTACAGATAATTCGCTTTTATTACTTTGATTCAGACGGACGGCAAATCAATTTACTTGAGTCCCTTTGGACTTCTAACTCATGGCCCCTTTCACAAACACGCCTTTTTTTAGTGCAAAAAACAAAAACAAATAAAGATTGTTCTTTTCCTGTTGTGTCTGCAGGAAGTTACAGCTCTACCTCTGCCATGTTAATCTGTATTCTATGTGACTCTCAGGACACGCCTAACATTCCGTAACGTTGCAATACTTCATACTGATGTAGCAGCAGGACGTGCTCGAGGTACAGTTTAGCGTCGAGAAATCAATCTGCATCTAAAGCATTGGTCCCAAATTAGTCACGTTCCAACTGATAAAAGTATAATTAGGTTTTTACTGATCTTGTTAAAACCGAAGCGAATATGTTTAAAAACGATGAATCGCGATACAAATGACACTGTCATCACCTCGTTAACTTTTTTGCAGATGCAACGATGCGAATGTTACCGTCCCTAATCTCTTCTTTTGTATATCAATTTTATACATAAAATTATAACATTTTGTTATATATGTAATTTTGTATATAAATGTATGTAATTTCTTTTCCACTCTTTCTGTTCTCAATTCGATTCATTTTTATTTGTACCTTTCAACAATGAACATTGTCTCAAAGCAGCTTTACACAGATAATGTGGTGATTAAAAGTGAATGTGTTCTTTATAAGTATAAGTTTGTCCCTGATGAACAAGACGGTGGCGACTGTGGCAAGAAAAAACTCCCCTGAGATGGCATAAGGAAGAAACCTTGAGAGGAACCGGACTCAAGAGTGAACCTCATCCTCATCTGGGTTGCACCAAATGTCCATTTATAGCATATCCTTCTTCTCTCCTCCTTATTATTTAGTCCTAACAGATGTAGATTACAGTTTAAACAATCAGTACGTGACAAAAAAAATTAATTATCAAAATTTAAGAGTAGAAAAAAAATGTATTAAGTCAAACAGGAAGTAGGGAGATTTAAAGTCCAGTACGAGACACTTAACCAAACAATGAGGGACAAACTTACACTTAAAAATGAATAAGATGTTCTTTATATCACCACATTATCTGTGTAAATCTGCTTTGAGACAATGTTCATTGTTAAAAACGCAATACAAATAAACATGAATTAAACATTTCCAAACTGTTAGCACAAACTTGGAAACAGACAATTGTATCACAAAGTCATCTCCATGAAGATCTGCTTTACATGGGTTGGAAGATCTCCTGCTATAAACCCTGTTGAACACCTTTGGGTTGAATGTAAACGCTGACTGCACCACAGGCCTCCTCACCTTCTCACCTACATCAGCAGCTGACTTTACTTATAGCCCTTATAGCTGAATAAGCACAAATTAACACAAACTCTAGAGGAACATCATCTCAGAAGAGAGGATGTTATTATAAAAGGAAATGGAGATATGGTATATTCAATAAGATTCACATCTTGTGGTCAGGTGTCCACAAACTTTTGGCCATATAGTGTTTTAGCATTCATGACTGGTTCACATTGTTCTCTTTGTCAGGCTCATAAAACTTCTACCCTTTCCTGAAATTATGCCCAACTTTCCTGAAGGTCTATTCGATGCTACATTTATAATTTATAATATAAAGGGGAAAAAGTGGTGTCAGGATATTTCCTTTCGTGTGTGGATATCACAAAAGCAACAGAGTCGTCCATTCCTGAACCGCCGGCTTCTGTTCCTTATTTACAGGAGATAAAATTCTTGGCCTTCAACAGCTTGAGACCAACATCAGACTGGAGGAAACTCAAATACAGCCATTAAGGAAGGAAAGACGGAAGGCTGTGCCAAGATACCACAAGTGAAATGTAGGAGCTTCACATACGTGAGAGACACGAAACGCATCTGGACAAATCGCTCTCTGTGAAACCGACAGTGATAACCAAATCGAGCATACAGCCGGACGTGCCACGTACAACCAGGCAGATGGAGACGTGAACTGCGGTTACTCACCGTACTGACAGCTCGGGCCGTGGAATCCAGCCGGGCACTCACAGAGCTGCGAGGAGCCTTCTCTGCACCGACCTCCATTAAAACACACTCCATAGCTGCAGACAGCTACAAAAAGAGAAAAGATATTCAAATATCAGAAATGAGAAAAATCCTGAAAATGCTCAGATTTACTCCATTTATATACAAGAATTAATACTTGCAGCATGTTGAATATTTACTGTAATGTAAAAAACTATAGTTATTCATAACATTCTAGTCAAGAAACAGAATTCCCTCTCTTTTCTTTTTATTATCTTTTCAAAATAGCTAGCTAGTTACCTTTACCACCAGAGGTTTTAAGCTAGCTAGCTTTGTAAACTTCTCTCCTAGCCTTGATTACAGTTTTCCAAATCATTATCTGTCTGTAGATCCCTGTTTTTTTTGTTGTTTTGTTTTACAGAAATCTGTCTATTATCTTTATTTTGGAATAAAAAGCCAATTTTATCAGATAGCTAGTTAGCAAACGTTAGCTAGTAAAGGCTTGTTTTTGTTTTAAATAGGTTACTGTACTTTGCCTGGTTTTGTATTATTAGATAAATTATTATTTTTTGTAATAAATATTTAATAAATGAGGTAAAACTGTCAAATAAACAGTAAATCAAAAACTGCAGAGTCAGCATTCTGAGCATTTTCACAACTCTATATGGCAAGTGTATTGAACTGTAAAATATTTGAAGTATTTTCTGTAGAAATCAATTGATATTTTCTCAAAGTGAGACTTAAAAAAATATAATTTCAGTAATTAAATATTTAAATGTCCGAATAAAAATATTGAAATCTTTTTAAATTCTTTTGTCATCACTTCAAAGGAAAAATAAAAACCTTCCTAATGCCATGTTCTTTGCATGTCTTTCAGGTAGCGTGTTCCAGGGTTTACACAGGGAGCGAACAAGCCGGGTCATGCTCAGACACTTAATCCACCACAACTTATTTGGGATTTTTTTTCGAACATTTCTTCCTTTGCGATATTTATACAGCCCAAATATACATCAGCTCATGGATCACGGTTTGGTGATTTCTTTATTATTTACATTTTTGTGAGGGGAAAAAAAAAAAAAAAAAAAAAAAAAAAAGATTGTGAGTTCTTGAAGATAACAGGAGGCCGAATGTGTTTTTAATCAGCAAGAACTACAGCCACCGGGCACAATAATTCCGCCCTGAGTGTGTGTGTGTGTGTGTGTGTGTGTGTGTGTGTGTGTTTGTGCACGACGAAGTCCACAAATCCATAAACAAATGCTGTATAATCCGTCGGGGATTCTGTGTCTCACAGGTGCCTCTTGGGCAAAGTACAGGCCAGACCATCAGACGTCACATTCCATAAACGCCCATCACTCAAAACTAACTACCCCCGCGTCTTTTAGCTCGCATGCGTGTCTGTTCAACCAGTGCCAGGTGTGTATGTACGCATGTACACACGTGTGTAGTCGTGTCTGAATGGGATGTACGCTGTCTGTCTGCTCTGCGGCTTTATTAAACTTGAGTCCTGACGATTGTGCTGCAGAGGAACACAAAGGCTAATGAGACCTGATGACTTTAGGATGAAAAAGGTCTTTAGACCATATTTAAGCTTTAGAATTGGAGTCATGTTTGGAAAACGAAGATTTGTGTACACTGTACCTGCACCACTAATTTATCCAACAGTGAACTCCTTAGTTGAAGGTCATTTTTCAAACATTTCATAATGATATTCTAACAAAAAATCCAAATCAAAAGTGATGTAATCAGACTTCCTCACCCCCCACAGTCACGAATGGAGGTGGAAGCCTAATGGTTTAGGGTTGTTTTGAAGCAGGGAAGGTTCCGGAAAGTGGGAAAAAAAACAAAACATGGCAACCGTTCCCTATTTTAACACCATGCAGTTCCGTCCAATTGGAAGAGACTTCACCGCACAACGAGACGATTAGCCGAAGTGATGAATACGTCCGAGTTCTTTAAGCGTTATTTAGAGAGCAAACAATCGTATTTCATGGTATGACCTGCCCAGTCGCTGCACCTAAATGAACGAAGTGTATAAAGCTGAGGAAATCTTTTTCTTTTATAAAAAAATTTAAGTGGAACATCTGGACAATTATAGATTTGTTTGGCCAGAGGAAATGCTCATCTCGTTAGTTTGCTGCATTGAAAAAATGATCATTTTTGACAGGATCTGTAGGAAACTAAAGAATTTAAGATGAATGATGAGCATCTTTGTACATCTTCGGTACCTGCTTGCATTAGAGAAGGTGACATGCGGTTGCCTTCTTTCTGTTTTTCCCCTAAACGTGAAAAATGTGCCTTGATTAGAGAAGAGACTGAAGAATGATTGCGTCTTCTAGGAATTGTGAGAAAAGTTTTCCCATCAACTGAAACCAGCAGTTCAAAGTAGAAAGATCATGAGTAGCAACAGGCTAAACATTTTACACACTTTTATCAAACTGTCTGTCTGCCTCAAGATTATTACCTTCACAAAGATAAAAACCGGTTTTAGAGCCTTTCAGTCACCAGACCCCAGCAGGTACAAATACAGAGTGTTTTAAATGATACCACTTTGGAGAGAATAAAACCCTCTGCCTAGCTGCAAAGTACAGTCAAAGAAAAATGCATAGTGGGAAAAATCCTTTAAAGCGATAAACAGACCCTGGAACAATAGGTCATGAAAGCGTCACGTCTGAAATGGAGAGAAACCAACAGTCAAGTCGCCTTTGTGACTCCCATTGAAGACGTTAACGGCGTCTTCCGACCCCCAGACCACCCACTGACGCCTCTCAGGACATCCGTAAAAACTCCAGAAGTCCACGAGGACCTCGGTTCAACTCTGGATTCAATCCGCCAATGAAAAGAGGGACAAATGTACGCAGCATTGAGAAGCAATCTTCTCAATGAACGAAAAGTCCACTCCAATTTGCATTACTTTATACGTCTCCATTGTCGTGCAGAAAGAGGTTCTTGAAGACGAATGAAAAGGAAATACTGGTTAAAATTAAGAAGAAGTCTTCCATCTTCAGAGCACTTCCACAAGAAGAGTCAAATGTACTTGAGAAACTTAAGAGCAGTTGGTAAAAAAAAAAAGCAAACCCTATTAGTTCAATTTTCAATACTTTACTAAGAATTACAAATAATCGTTTGGTTAAGGGTCTTGTACTGGACTTTAATCTCCCCACTTCCCGTTTGACTTTTTACAACGAGTTCCCGCTAATCCTGTTTAAAGCCACGTCTTCAAACACGACTCAGGAAAAGGGTTGAGATTTAACAGAACAAACGCAATAAATTTAAGGAAAAAGAATCGAAAAATTTCAAGAAAAAATCTCTCTTTCATCTCTTTGATCGTTCTGTGGACGCTTTCGAGCTCCAGCAGGAGCAGCAGTCAAATAATGACGGTCATTAGACTAATTAGCTTCGGCTGGCTTTTGTAACAGTACGGTGGAATAAGCTTCATGGTTACACCCTGTCTTTATCCCAGGCCACTCTTTAATTCCCCACTGTGTGAAAGCAGAACCCTGGAGACAACCTTTTATTCTGTGGATACAATCTGAGCAGCTTTCATTTACACATCTGCTCCAAACAGCTTTACGAGCAGTAGAATCATCTTGAGATCTTCTGGTTGGATTGATGCATGCGAGCGCTCCTTCGTTATTTTCGAGATTTTCGTCACGAATATTACATGTTACATGCAAATAAAACAGTATTTAAATAATAGTAAAAATGTACAAAATGTCATAAACCAAATTCAGTAACAATGAAAATGCCTATTGAAGGTGCTGTGGTGAAATGCACAGGTGTTCATCCTGCTGTTGTATCCCGGGTCACTGGTCTTTTCTCCAGGCCTTGAGTTATGAAGATGAAAAGCTCAAAGCCCTGCAGAGGAGCAGATGTTGTCAGGGAAAGTTGATATCTAGGACCCACAAATGAATGTGTGCCGACAGACTTTTTGGCGTGTTTTAAAACTACCCGGTGTCGAGTTGAGCGTTGGGTTTGGTTTAGATCACGGTAAAGAGCGGTATAACCTTCACCAACACACAAAGAAGCCTTTGAGGGGAGCGTTAGATCCTGTAGCTCAGGAATTGCCTGCAGCAGCCCCTGTGTGTCAATCTAAAGGTCTTTGCCCTGAGCGGTGTCACAAATCCAGCTCTGTTTATACCACACTTACTCTGCTACATCCCACACCAGCCACACCACACCATATACGTACAAGTCAAACCGTTTTAGCTGAAAAACAGAGGTTTATCAGGATATTAAACTAAGATTTATTTCTGTATTTGAGTTTTTGGCCACAAGGGACAAAACCAAAATGCAATATTGGATGCTCGTGATCTTCAGGCTGTCTGATGCCACTGCATTAAAAACACGCATGATTCTGTGATGGACATCGGAGCATATTCTCAGGAATACTTCCAAAATTCACTGTGTATGAACATAGATCACCGTGCCATCCAAAAGCGCAAGTTAAAGCTTTATCACGCAAAGAAGAGACATATGAACATGATCCAGAAACCCTGCAGTCTTCTCTGGGCTAAAGTTCATGTAAAATGGTCTGTGTCAAAGGGGAAACTGTTCTGTGGTCAGATGAATCAAAATTGGACATTTTTTTGGAAAACATGGCACCGAATCCGACATACTATAGCGGAGACGGACTTTCTGCCATGATGTAAAGGCTCTTTTTCAAAACCTGCATCTTTGATGGTGTGTGGAATGGGCAGATCTTGCACATCTGGAAAAGCACCAGCAATGCTGAAATATATATATATCCAGGTTTTACAGCAGCACATGCTCCCATCCAGACGATGCCTGGAAGGCCTTGCATATTTCAGCAGGACAATGCTAAACTGCATACTGCATCTATGACAATAGCATGTTCTGTTGGAGGAGTCCAGTTGCTGAACTCTTAGTAGTACAAAATAGTACAACATTCCGCTTCCAAAACTCCAGCACCTGGTTTCCTCAGTTACAGATGTTTACAGACTGTTGTTAAAAGTAGAGGGGATGCTACACATGGTAAACATGGTCTTGCCTCTTTTTTGAGACTTGTTGCAAGCCAATAATTTCTAAAAGATTTCCAACTGTTTTGGAATTGGCGTTGCACTACGTTCCTAGTGAGCGGGGACCTGCATAAACATGGGACCATATGCACCACCATAGGATCTATTTAGGTCGACTCAAACACATTGAAGGTGTTTTGGCAGACATCCTTATCCAGAGCAGGTGAGGATTAAGGGCCTTGCTCAAGGGCCCAGAAGAAGCAGCTTGATGATGCTGGGATTTGAACTCACGACCTTTAATTTCAGAGTCCAATGCCTTAACCACTGAGCTGCCACCTCCCACTTTGAGTAAACCGTAGTTTTGCTCGTTAGGCCAAAATTATTTTAAGTATTATTAAAATGTCTCAGTTTGATATGATCAAAAATGTACGTACTGAAAAATATGCACTGCTCGTAAGAAAAAATATAATAATAAATGCCTTGTGTGAAAGCTGTAACTTGGACATTACGAGATGATATGAAAAGTTGAGCTAGATTACATGAAAGTACTTTATTTATCTGCATTTCCACACCATCACCTTCAAAACAGGCGCTTGCACAGCAATACAGTGCCTCCCAGAGTTCTTCTGGAACGCATCCTGGAAGTCTTCTATTCGAAGTTTGTCGAGCATCTTCTGCTATTTGTGCCGGATCTCTGCAACGGTGTCAAAACGGGCGTTGAAGGTCTTCCTGATCTCGTCTTTCATTAATGTTCTTCCGCTCCTGAAGCACGCGTGCTGCTCGACCGACTCGGTGCAGCATCTCCGTGTGTCAAACGTATTTCGTGGCAGATTTGCCCGGTTTCACGCAGAAATTCACGTGCTCATTGTTCTAACTCGCTCTCAGTGATGAAATCGCAGACGTGGTAACGTTTAGCACCGCGGTAGGATCATCAGTTTGGAAACTTTTTAATGGCACCTCATATGTTCCGCATATAATAAATCAACGTTATATTACATTAGAACTGAATGAACTGTTGTGAAAATAATGCAGCACTTACGGTAAAGACATCCAGCATCCCGTTGAGCTGAGACCATCCCGGGCAGCATTTATACCGGCTCATAATTCTGCCGATACACTTGTGTATATGCAGTGTAATACGCAGTCCTGCAACAAAACACACATCGAGCTTTTATTACACTCTTTAACGGGTCGTCACCTCCTTTCAGTGCTTTAATGCTGAAGATAATGATGCTGGTGGGGTTGAAAAGGCGAGCGAAAGACCCAAACTGTGACTAATGTTTAGGGATAAACTTCAACGTGCAAAACACAAACAGGATGTCATTTGTGAAACATCTTCCACCCTTTCATGTTCGTTTTTCTCAAAGCATGAGAGAGACTCAGGCTTTTGTGTTCCAGCCACCACACCAGGGCCTGTAGTTTGGGTCTCATTCTCTCAGTCACGTCACGCCACGCTCACGGCTCTCTGTTTACGAGCTCTAATTGCAGGCTTGGTGGCTTTTGAAGAGCAGAGCTCAGCTCGCAAACATCTACACGCACTGAAACTGGAATGCCAGGACGTCCTGGAGATGCCTTTCAAATTGCAGCTTTCTGGAAGAGCGTGGTGACACCTTACAGTTTGGGGGTCATTATGGGAAATCCGCTGATTAGAGAACAAACAGGCGAGCAAATGAAAGACAAGAATCCTGATGTGGTTTTTTTTTCATCTCTTTCTAATTGGGTTAAAATTAATTCGGTTTTTAGAAACATTTGAGTACATTTTAAAACAGATTTCTATTAGAATGAAGGAGAAGAACCAAAAGGTGACTGATAATTAAATAGAAAATATAAAGCAAAAAAATTGTGTTTCAAGTCATGACCTTCCTTTATTAATCAAATCTCAAGGGATTTTGTGTCTGTTTCTAATAAAGTGTTAATCTGTAAATAGGTTAAATAGTATAATGTGAATTTTTTTTTTCTCAAAACATCTTTACCTGGATTAGTTTAAACATCCTGGATCGAACACATCTAAGAGCTCAGTGTGTACGACACCTGTGTAAATACACGGAGTGGAATTTGTGGAACGTAGTTCGATTTTGATAACGTAATTATCTGTAGGAGAAGGTTTTCACATGCAATTGTTTAAAAATTGGCAGCGTTTTTCAGGTTTGTGCTGATAAGCCAAACATATTCCACCGAGTCAGTGATGAGAAGAACAGTGGATATTATGCAGGGAGAAGAAAGAATGGATGAACGGATTGATATGTGGATAAGTGAGCAACTAAATTAATTGATAAACAGAGATAGAGATTATAGGAAGATAATAGATTTTTTATTGTTATAGATTTATTTTTTTTTTTATTATCCGTTAGTGGGTAAAAAATAAAGAAATAAAATCTGTGCCCCGGAAACTCCTGCACTGATTGGTTGATGGTGGAAAACAAACGCACTAAAACTCATAGGAAAAAAGATAGAAACGAACAAGACAGACAAGTCTTTTAAAATACTGGTCTTGTTAAGTAAAATACCGTCAAATCAAAAGTTGTTCACAGCGTGCGCTCAATGTCTGAATTCTGAATCTGTGATTTCTCTCATCATAAATTGCATTATGAGGTTTTTTTATCCCTGTGAAAGTGCATTAGACTCAAGTCATGGACTGTAGAACAGACAGACAGACAGACAGACAGACAGACAGACATATTTAAACCCGTAAATTTACTTGTACTTAAGTAAAATTCCATTGAATGAACAGTAACTTGAGTAGAATATTTTACTTTCTTTCTGATCGATTTTGTCACACACTAGTTATATGTATATTTATTGTATACAAACTAAAAATAAAGTTAAACTGCATTTGATTGCCGAGTGTGTGTACTGTGCACTGCCAGTAAGTTGGCTCTATTTATCCATCATAAAAAAGTGCTACAGATTTTATATACTTACTGACTCGATTTCATACAGTATTCAGTTCAGATCGACACCATAAGAGTGATACTTGTAATAAAAAATTGAATTTAAAAAGGCTATTAAACGCAATACGTCCATATCAAGCTAAAATATGATTTTTCTTATCAATCTACATTATAAAAGATGTTTCACATTTTTAGAGAATCTTCATATCAGTTTATTATGTATTTGAACTCCAGGGTCTGAAGGTGAAGGTGGAATGAAAGAAGGAGCCCACCTTCGCTCGTAGCCCGTACACCACAGCTGGCCTTCACATCCTTGCTTCCACACTTTGACCATTCGTGTGAAAGCCTGCACACAGGCTGCATGTGAGTCACAGTTTCACCTGGCGCTCTGTACACACGTTCGGCTGCACATGACACGTGAACACACCGAGTCACAGACATGAACTGATGAGTCATAACATCAGAGTCAAAAGCATTTCCTGATCTCCAAAAACACAAACACCAAATATCCATTCTGGTTTACAATAAATCACATCAGAAATAATCATGTAAACACTTCATGACCAGGTTCAGCAACTGCACAAGAGAAGGAACATCACCAAACTATGCAGGACATGCGTGACTTGGTAAAGCTTGACATTGTACTCCACAATAAAACAATCATTCATGGCATTCATTCTAATCATTTTCTCACCAAAAACATGCACCTGGTCAGTATGAAAATATTAAAATCTTAATTTGTACTGATCAGTGCTTACAAATATTTTTTTTTTACTTTGTATACTTACATTTATGTCTAACAACTTGTACTTGATCTTTAACTTTGTATAGTAAAATTATTTTAATATAAGCAATAATATTTAATATAAATCACTCATCTGAATAGTATATATTAGAGAAGCTAAAGTTGTTAAATGCCGTACAATTAAATTCTTACAACCAACTAAAAATCACAAAATCTTTTAAGCATTAAAAACTAATTCTTCCTGCACGCAGTCACACACTTGCTGTAATTAATGTCACGTGATCGCCTCTTCCGCTTAATGAGTGATAATTGGTCATTAATTAATAATCATCACAGGTTAGTCCTGCTCCAAAGTCACAGCTTGAGCTCAGAAACTGCAAACCCTGACGATGATGATGCTCAGGTTCATCACTCACATGTAAGGCAGAAGATCTGATCCACGCGATGTTGCGTAAATTCGCTTATTACCAGCATCAGGAGAAGAGTGAGATCCATTCTCTGAGACCAAGAACACATCCACATGAAGCTCTGAGAGAGTTATTGGTGCACAGGAGCGACGAGGAGACACCAGAAATCCACGTCTAGGAGAAAGGAGAAGAAGGCTCCATGCTGCGAGCAAATGCGGAGAATACTCAGAACTGCAGGAGACCTAGCCTGAGACTGACTACTCTCTCTCTCTCTCTCTCTCTCTCTCTCACACACACACACACACACACACACACACGAACCACCTATCCTAGACAGTCGGGAGTAATTAAGATTTACGAGTCACTTTACTGAATGACTCCTTTTCATTTAATCTGACTCCCCTGTTTGTTTTTTCACCTGGCGCACAAATGTGTATAAAATAATCTAAATATAACACATTTCTAAACATTACACACCTTATAAACCTTGTTTTAACCCATCTCTAAAGTCATAAGCACCCATGCTTGTAAAGAGTCGTTTAAAACGTACCGACTCTTTTCTGAATCGACAATCACAACAAATAAATCAGTGATGTGCAAAGTAAAAGAAAAGAATAAAAACTCCTCATAAATGTTGGATTTCTGGCAAAGTCTTAATATGATACAAGATTTTATATACTTCCTGACTCGATTTCTTAGTATTCGGTTCAGTCTCGGTTCAGTCTCGACACCATGAGAGTGATGCTTGTGATAAAATCTAAAATTTTAATCAATATTCATATCAATGGCTAAATAACTATGAAATTCATTTTTATTATAACCTCTAATCAATTGTTAGTTAATCAGGGTCTGAAA
>JBCEWE010001557.1:0-26668 GCA_039877035.1 Silurus lanzhouensis | reverse complement strand
AATACTCTGATGGCAGGATCACCACCTAAACATGCCAGAAACTCATCCTCATAGAAACACATGCGCACGCGCACACGCACACGCACACGCACACACACACACACACACACACACACACACACACACACACACAAAGCCTGGTATAGCACACATGGTATTTTCCACAAGAATACTATAATAACAGGGACTGATCCATCCTCATAGTAATGATACTCGCAAGCCTATTCAGGAAGCCCGTTTGAAAGGTTTTGGAATAGTCATCCTAACTTCTACTGTTCTCTGAACCTTCAGAGTCTAACCTTTACGTTAGACCTGCAACAAAAATGAACTCAGAAATGACTCAAGTTCCTGTCAAAATAGTTAGCACTTTTTGACTACAGTATATTATATACAGCTATAGAAAAGACGTTAGCATTTGACCACCGTCACCATTAGCTTGCTCATGGCAAATAAATGTAAACATTACAAGTTTATGTCCATTATTTGTAATAAATAATTATCTGTATAATTCTTTTACAAATAATGGACATTAACTTGTTTACATTTATTTGCCATGAGCAAGCTAATAGTGACGGTGGTCAAATGCTAATGTCAAATGCTAAAAAGCCTGTTTCAAAGTAACCTGTCATCCATTAATCTCTGAGTGGATCGGGATGAATTGGGAATTCTCCAATGTTCAAGGGCATGAAGTGTATGTGCATCAGAAGTGCAGTGCAGATAAAAAAGCTTATGAGGCTGGAAGCTCTTTCTGTTTCAGTACAGCATAAAAAAATCAAGAGGGACACAGTTCTGCCAGAAGGTAAAAAAAAAAAATTGTGAGAAATCCAGAGTGGGCATGTCACACCTATATGTCTTTATGCACTCCACCCTGGTTAGAGTAATATTGTTCAGTATTACTTCAAAAGACATACAGAAAAGATCAACTTTTTTCCTACATTTTCATCATCACCTAATTTATACTGTAGATTCTAGACTTTCTTCCTGGCTGAATATGCAGATAAAACATTTCATTGTGCTGTGTATACACAAATTTCCTACACAGTTAATAAGATTTATTATGTTATTCCACCTTCACACAAATCGAGCTTAAAGAACATGTGGTTTACATCAGCTGGAATGGAAGATCTTAAGTGGCCTGCTATAGAGCTCTGACCTATAAATCTCAGATCAGGTGTCTACCAACGTTTGTTCGATATATATTCATACATTTATATCACTTGTGCCTCAATAAGTTATATTTTCTAATTAGGGTCATTGCAAAACCATATATTTTAATGCTTTCATTATTTTCATTATATAAATGTGTATAGTCATTGACAAACAGAGCAAGTTAGAACTTGTTAGATCGATCAGCACTGGGTGGGTGCAACTGTCTATAAGCATGTGTGAAAAACGTTGATTTTCTGGTGTGCACTGCAGGTTTATGGACAGAATTCTGACTTGTTTTAAACCTACTTTTATAAATGACAGCCCTGGTACACAGCATGATTCATAAAGCCATCAATTTTCACAAGAGTCCCTGTGCCACTAGCAGCAAAGCAGCCCCAAATCCATCTCCACATTTTGCTGTAGGCATCAGGTGTTTTTCTTTTTGCACCAAGCACACAAAAGAGCGTGAACCAAAAAGTTCTAATCATGCTTTGTAAAGCTAAAGCTCTGCAGGAGGAAATTCTTAGTTGCAACATTTTCAAATAGCGTATTGTCATAAAAGTGGTATATAACAGTCGAGTTTGACAACCACACACGTTTTCATTTCCTGGCATATTTTTAACTGTTTCAGACATAAAGAACCTTTTTGTAATGGCCTTAATTCAGTTCAATTCATTTTTATTTGTATAGCGCTTTTAACAATGGACATTGTCTCAAAACAGCTTTACACAGATAATGCAGTGATAAAAAAATGAATAAGATGTTCTTTATAAGTGTCTCTGATGAGTGAGGAGGGTGGCGACTGTGGCAAAGAAAAACTCCCCGAGATTGCATTAGGAAGAAATCTTGAGAGGAACCAGACTCAAGAGGGAACCCATCCTAATCTGGTTGCACCGAATGTCCATTTAAAGCAGATAAACAATGTTTAGGTGTGCAGTGATGGTGATCAGATACAAACTGTAATCCTGAGTCAGTGTAGCAGACTGTTGACATGAACTACAGTCTTAATCCACCTCAAAGCTCCTGTTCTTTCTCTGTAATTTAATGGATGCAAAGGCCTTTGTTGAGAAACATCCCCAGCTGCACAGAGTGGCCTCCAATCGAAGAGAACACCATCCAGAGGCAGGCCGGAACGAAGTTGGCAAGGACGAGGAAGGGAGAGGGGCAGGAACAGTGGTCTTAATAATCCATATCCTTCTCTTCCCGTCACTCTCTCTCTCTCTCTCTCTCTCTCTCTCTCTCTCTCTCTCTCTCGTCGAGTTAAACATGCTCCTGAGGCTCCAGTGACCACTGTTCCTGCCCCTCTCCCCTCCGTGGATCTTCACACTTCTGTGCAGCTTGGGACGGTCTCTCATCAACACCTTGGGTGGTTCCATATAATTCCGGAGTAGAACGGGTGCTTTTGAGGACGGATTGGACTGTAGTTGGTGTCGGCGGTCTGCTGCACTGACTCGGGAGTGCAGTTTGCTTCTGATCATCATCACTGTACCCCGCAACTTTGTATATATGCTTCAAATGGACATTTGGTGCAACCCAGATGAGGATGGGTTCCCTCTTGAGTCTGGTTCCTCTCAAGGTTTCTTCCTTATGCCATCTCGGGGAGTTTTTCCTTGCCACAGTTGCTCATCAGGGACAAACATACTTACAAAGAACATATTTACATTTAATCACCACATTATCTGTGTAAAGCTGCTTTGAGACAATGTTCATTGTTAAAAGCGCTATACAAATAAAAATGAATTGAATGAATTGAATTGGTCACTGTTACCTCAGGAGCATGTTTAGCTCAAACAAGAATAGAGGGAGGGGGGGGGATGACAGGAACAGAAGGATATGGATTATTAAGTACCCTTATTGTTGTATGAAAGTTAATGTCACTGTGCAGTTGGGGACTCCGGCAAGACTCACTATGGCAGCAGAACTTAAAGGAAGAGCCAGAAGGTAACACAGACATAAGAGATCTCTGGGATAAGAGACAACCTACCAAGCCTCCATTAACAAACTTGAGTGAACGTGTGAGAGTGAGGGGACAACAGCATACAAATATCCTATTTCACTAAACACTCTATATCAATGATCCCTCCAGATCTGCTCCTTTATCTAAGGAAAACCTAGTGATCAAAGGCTTGACTAAATAAATATTTTTCAGCCTTGACTTGAACACTGAGACTGTGTCTGAGTCCTGAACACTAAATGGAAGGCTGTTCCATAACTGTGGGGCTTTATAAGAGAAAGATCTGCCCCCTGGTGTAGTCTTCATTATTTGAGGTACCAACAAATATCCTGCACCCTTTTGATCTAAGTAGGCGTGGGGGCTCATAATGGTACACAAGTTCACTCAGATACTGCGGCCCGAGACCGTTAAGTGCTTAACTGTACTTAGAGGTATTTTTTAAAATGCTTATTCGGTTTCCATTATGTATCCTGGGCATATAAAACAACCATATGTCTTGTATGTGTTTGCAGCTCTTGCATTTAAATGTAAATGTTGTCTCATACACAAGAATAAATGATGTACAGCTTTTAGTTTGCAACAGAAAAAACTAAGAAATGAAGATATTGATTATGAGTGCATATATTATATCGCACACTGACTCCTTTCATTCAGCCCACGTAAATGTGCAAATATATTAAAATTGTCGCTAATCAGCATCTTCTCATTATTTAGTATTCTTGGCATTCCTGTAGTCTAGTAGCGACTGCCCGTGATCTGCATGTGCCAATGTGAAACAAACACACTGCAGGTATGACTGATGAAATAATGATGAGATAAAGTGCTCATGCATTTTGAGTAGATGCAGACAGGAGTGCTGCTGGAAAGAATTAGTATTTATTCATTCCATGCGCAATCACTTTGGTCCAATTATGTTAACATTTCCATAAAACACCTAGTATATTATAAAACACTAATAGTTTATAATGTACATAATGTATATAACCGGTTGTGTTGCATGTGTTCTATGCTAACCTCTTACAAATAAGCGTTTGGAAAGGTCATAAAATATTAAGAAAATAAAATAAATAGCTTGAATAATAAATAAATAAACAGCTTGTCAAATAGTTGATTGATTTCAAATTCCTTGTGAAAAACAGATTTGTAAAATCTACTATATTTTCAAAAGTTTTGCAGACACCTAATTATCAGACCCCCAGTTCAGTTCAGGTAATTTTTTTTTATTTATTTCCAGAGATTAAAAAAAGTGCACACATCCTTCATTTAAGGAAAAGTACAGATACTCATGTTTCAAAAATGTAAGATCTGACTACACTTTTTCACTAAATTTAAAGTAAAAAAGTTTGGGCTCTGACATGTATTTAAGTAAAAGTAGCCATTACTACCACCTGTTTTAGTGTCACGCTGGTAACTGGACCACATCATGTTAATATATAAAATGTTGTCACTAATGAATGTGTCCCAGCTGAACAACCACCACAAGCAAAGCAAAGATGATGATCAGTTAATCAGGAACGTCTCTGTTCTCAGTCATGTTTACATCACTGACTTTTCCGTCTCATCCATGTTGGCCCCAGACTTCTTGTTGCCTTCTGCCTCATTGTTAGCTTCATAGGCTAACCTACGTCTGTGGTGCGTGACAGCCAGGAAATAAACACCAATGGTAAGTTGAAAAAGTCGGGCAATAACAAGAAAAAGGTTGATGGGCTGAAAATGGCGCTCAATGAGAATACAAAATATTGATCATGCCAGCAAATAGATTGAAAGTAAAGCAAAGAGCCTGGTTTGAAAATGTAAGTAGAAGAAAGTACAGATATCTGTGTAAAAATTGAATGAAAAATAGTGAATTACTGATACCAGACAAATCTCCTTAAGTACAGTAACGAGGTATTTGTATTGTTACTTCCCACCTCTATTTATTTCCCTGAAGACAATTTGGCATCATACAAAAATATCTCATAAGACATGACAACTCAACACATAATTCAAACCTTTAATATTCAAATACTTTACAGCTGAGGGGATAAATGAATGCCAAAAATGATTGGTTTTACTGCTTGGCATTCGATACCACACGATTCTTCACAAAGTTTCCATTTGTGCACATATGGTTCTTGTCAAATGCATTTACTCATAGCAACTTTATCTTATTATCTGATTTATTGAAATAAGCATTTATTAAGGGCCTGGAAGCAGCAGATTAGTGCTGGAATTTGAACAATAAAGTTCTAACCACTGAGGTACCACTGCTGATTGGAAACTGGAAGCACACAGTTAGGATTTCTAGGATGTCTTTGTGAATTACAGTTTGTCTTCACTGGAACGAATAGGCTCAAACCTGCCCCAATATTTCAGCGCTTCCTCACCCAAGAAAGCGCCATGAAGACATCTGTTCGTTAAAGATGGAGCGGAAGAACTTGAGCATCCTGCACATAGCTCAGACCTCAACCTTTCAACACACCATGTCTGACCTCTCCAATGCTTTTAGGGCTGCATGAGCAAACTCCCAAAACCATGTTTTATTGGAAAGCCTTATATTATTACTGAATAAGAATGACTTTTGGTACTTTTGTTTCTTCTTCACTTGAGCCCTCCATTTATTGACTGTGTAGAAAAACAATATTCACAAAATGACTTCAAGACTTTGCTTCAAAGGTCCAAAATAGTGCCTCAAGCTTGCTAAAAATGGATTTATCCAAAAATCATTTGTAAGAACATTTACACAAAAATGAAATTCCTGTCTTTTCGAACAACAAACCATTGCATGTTGTACGTGTACTTTATAAATTAAGACAGAAAAACTGCTGCCCTGTGAAATAAGTTTGATCCGGTTAAAGATGTTTAAAGACCAGTATGATTTCTTCTTTTTTTTTTTTTTTCGTCCAGGAAACCGAAGAGCAGTTTGCCGGTGGGTCTGATAACAGGGGCATTGTAAAGATATTTTTTTCCTGCTTTATCATTTAAATGAGATTTTCAGTCATTGGTTATGGACCTTTTTAGGTGCTGATACACTGCTGATTATTTTTTATTGGCACAGACATCTGTCTTTTTCTCGCCATTTAGTAGACTGCTTAGAACCGCTGACTGCATGAACTTTTGCATTTAAGTGTCCATTACTGAACAGTTCCCTTTTGAGTATAGTTCCTTTCAAGGTTTCGTCATCATTCGTCTTCCGGGAGTTTTTCTCTCCTCACAGTCACCACTGGCTCGCAGGTTACAAATAAACTTATAGTCACTAAACTTATATAATCCAACTTCCTAACCTCTTAATTTCTGTAAAGCTGCTTTAGGACAACAGCCATTGTTAAAAGTGCTGTGCAAATAAAACTGAATTGTATATTTGGTGTTCTCCACCCTGTGGTTTTCCATTTAAGGAGGAACTTTGCACACGATGGATTTAGAAATGCACTTCATAGGGGTCATAGGTGAGAAAATCTGCAGTTATTTAAAGGAACATCTACATATAAGGGAGGTTGAAGAGCTCATTGGTAATGACTCTGGATTGCTGATTGGATGGTTAGGGTTCAAGCCCTAGTATCGCCAAGGTGCCACTCTTGGGTCCCTTGAGCAGGGTTCTTAACCCTCTGAGCCTAGCTTCCTAACATTGATGGGATATTCACTGTGCGTTAAAGTACATGAAAAGCAGTTCTTTATATAGCAAACATCCAAGATTGAGCAACTCTGAAGTGGAAAAACTGGACATTCAGTCTGACACAGTTAAGGATGGGTTTGTTTTTGAGTCTGGTTCCTCTCAAGGTTTCTTCCTCATACTATCGCAGGAAGTTTTCCTTGCTGCAGTCATCCCTGGCATGCTCATTAGGGATAAACTTAGAAGGAAGAAACTTACATTTAGGCATTAAAATTTACCTTAAAAAGAGCTAAACAAATAAAAGTGAATTAAATTGAAATTACATTTACATGCTACTTGTCTAAATCTTACATCTTACACAGGTCATAATATTTAGTGCTCTCAAAAAAAACAAAAACACACAATAGTCAGCATATATTTTATTTAGAATTCAATAAGGCACTACACCTTCTGATACAAGTTCAAACTGTCCCCAAACGAGGCACCTTTTATACGATCTAAAAAAAACAACGAGACATAGATAATTACCCCGATGACAAATCACACGATATACTTACATTCTGCACCTGAAATCCAAATGCTACTGTAAAGAGCGCTGAAGAAAATCTCCAATAATAAAAACTTAATGAACAAACGAAAATGTGAATTCACACAAAACGGAAAATCAAGAAACACCTGTATATGTTCTTAGTCGAAATTTTTAAAGAAAGCACACAGACTGAGGAAAAAAAAAATCCCTGCACTGCAAAATGTTCCAGCAAATATCATCTTCTCTAAAGAACTCCAAGAACTAAAGCTCATGACACAGTCGGCCTTATGCTAACTTTACACTGAAGAACTAGAGTGTGTAGTGACATTTTAATTAAACGAGAAAATAAAGGAATATTTTTGCCCTAGAGTGAAACAAGACTTTATGTATGTTAATGAATGAAGCTGTAGACCTCGCTCTGACTCTCTGTTAGTGAAAACTGAGGCGAATACGAAAATAGTGAGGGGAAAAAATGGAGAGACTGCATTATTAATTCACTCCTCATTACACACAATATTTCCAAAACTAGGTAAAACATTTTTTAAAGGTTTAGAAAACACAAGCACAGGAGAAAGATACTGTTGACTCACTGAACTTGTGTTGGAAAACAAAGCAATGACCTAAGAATTAAAACTCCTGTAAGGAAAGATGATATCTACAGACCTTCCAAATCCCAGATCCTTTTAAATAAAGTCTTTGTAAAATGTATTTTACTTATTTAGATCTTAAAAAGATGCAGCTGTTTGACTTTAGCACCCGGAGATGTCTTTGGTCTTGTTTTTTCTCAGGAAGCGCGTGTCTGAGGGGTCGAAGCCTCTCTCCTGAGCTCCGAACACGGCCCAGCTGGCGTCTTCGCCATGTAGTCCAGAGCGGTGAAGGTCTTGGTACCGCCGCTCTCATTGTACTGCTGGATGAGCTCATGGAAGCGCTCGTAGTCGATCCACGTCCACCACTCACCATCCACTTTAAACTGGGAGGAGATAGAAAAGTAAAAAAAAAAAAAATTATAAAACAAACGCATTTTCTACAGGAGAACTTCCTATCTGACAGAATTGATCTTCAACTAATGAGACCTGCAGCTCCTCTATTGCAGGCAGATGCATTTAAAATGTTTCTTCAGGTTTGCTGACAGTGAAATGACTATGCTATATTTCCCAGGGTGCCATCATGATCGTGTTAACTACTGGCTCTCAATTTAGTTTTAACCTGCATTTCTTCTTTCTCTCTATTGGAGATGGTAAAATTCACGAATTCTCATCGGTGTATTGTCATTAAAGTTAAAAATTATATATAATAATGCATCGATTTAACAAAGTGTGCATCGGATACAAGTTTGTATCGCGATGCATCGTTTTTAACATATTTGCATCGGAAAAAATGATTTATTTATATCCAATTATTAGTAGATGCGCTGATACTTTTATTATTTACAATAATACAATAATTTGTGACCAATATTTGATATGGAGATTGGTTTCTTCTTGCTAAAGAAGCGTGTTCTCTCAGCACCACTGCTACTACGTGAATGATGCATCACAACACTACGGAGACCGAGGCGTGTCCAGAGAGTCACATAGAATATGGCAGAGGTAGAGTTGCATTTTCCTCGAGACAGAACAGGAACTACACTACAAAGGCCATGTGTTTGTTCTCAAAAGCACTTAAGTACATTTATAATTTGCTGTCTGTCTGAACCAAAGAAATAAAAGCAAACTATCTGTACCATACTAAATTGCATCGCTATACATTTTTTTCTCCATTGCATCGTACAGTATTGAATCGCATTGTGTTGAATCAAATCAGATAGCACTGCCTCGTAATAGAGGTGAATCGTGTGTGTGTGTGTGTTTATAAAAACATATACCATATATTCCGGACTATAAGCCGCTACTTTTTTCCACACTTTGAAACCCGTGGCTTAAACAGCGAAGCGGCTAATTTATGGATTTTTCCTGGGTTTTTCCCGGTTTCACAAACTTCATGCCAAAAAACTGAGCCCCATAACATTAGACCAATGAAATTGACTGACGGGTTCAGGTGAACCAATGAAACTCTTTATATTAAATCAGATGCGCTTCCACTGAATCGGGCCGCACCACATCATAAATATGGATGAGGCTCCTCTGACGTTTGACCTGCCGCTCACTCGGACTGTCTACAGGAAATGCGACTCATTCATCATGCTGAAAACAACCGAGCATGAACAAACACACTTCACCTGTGTTCTGAGCTGCACGGCATCGGGAGAAAAGCTTCACCGATGGTGATTTTTAAACGCACGACGATGCCAAAAGATAAACGAAAGACAGTGTCTGCTACACGGTTTAGATACAAGCCGTGTAACAGACACTGTCTTTCGTTAAAGCCTGTGTAAAGTTCATTAGTTTCAATGTAGACACCTGCATCTTATAGACAGGTGCAGCTTATTCATGTTCAAAATAAAAATCTTTGTCAAATTCAGTGGGTGCGGCTTATATAAGGGTGCGCTTTATAGTCCGGAAATGATGGTAATCAATCTGCTCTATAAAGACCTCTACAACTTAAAGTTCATAATCAAAACAATACAATATTGAAAGTTAAGGCATTTAATCAACAATTCTAAATAATCCATATTGCATATTTAAATCTATTGGTCTCTAAAAAGGTGAGAACATCTTCATTGTGCTTTATTAGTAATGCGTTTTTCATGAGCTAGCTTACATTTTACACTGGTGAAGCATTTTTACATGCTTTATTTTCTTTCTTTTACTCTTACTAGTTCCTAAATCAAGCACTGCGGCTGTGGATATAGCAATTGAGGCCAAAAAAAAAAAAGAATAATCCAGACATGCATAACATGTGGGACTTCAGCAGAAGCAAGTTTTCCTATGGCTTTTTCACAATATCTTATACACCCCTTACTTCAAACGGATTTGTACAAGCTGTGTGGCAGGTGGCCAAGAGGCACAGTGTGGGCTTAAGTGCAAAACATGTTGTTCAGGTGGCATTTAGAGGCTGGGCCTAATGCTGTGCAGTAAACGAGGTTTTGCTTTTAGCTTCCTCAAACCGTCTCTTAGAACAATATGACTGCTGTCATCTTCATAGATAAAAGATCTCTTTATATCATGGGGAGTCAAAACATCTCTGGCTGCATGCTCCAAAAAAAAAAAAAAGTTCCAAGCTCACAGAGGGAATTTTCTCCTGAACGCTGTTTGTTCTGAACCTGGTGTCATCATGAGGGAAAAGAGAAACGAGCAGGCATCAGCAAACAGGAAAGTTTCTTAAACAAACAAGACGACCGGATGCCTAAATAACAACATCGACATACAACTATTCCATTACCAAGACGTGTGTTCTGCATTAGCTTCTCTTAGCTACGCCGAACAGAATGATGTCTTCAAGAGCCCAACTTGATTTGCATTATTAATGCCACATGCTGTCAATGTTCCTGAAAACAGCCTTTTGTCTCACTCCGATAACATGATTGAGAGAAAAATGACACAGCTTCTTTTCACTTCTCAGTAATATACCGAACCCAAGAGGTTTGCTACGCTGCCATGTTATCTCTTCCTCCACGCTCACCTGTGGCAGCTGTAAATGCTGTCTCCATGGTGAGTCTAGCAAGTCTTTAAAAGTGGCTCCTCATGGAGCAAGGCTCCTTAAGCCCTGTGTTTCATTACAGACTAATTTACTCGACTGAAGTACCTGTTCAAGCCCCTTGGGTCACTGAAAGAAAAAAAAAAACCCCTGCATCGAGTGAATGAGTGTTCAAGTGATGTGACCTTATCACCTCTCCTGTAATCTCATACCGAGCACCTGGAGCTACTTACACACCTGCAGGGGAGGGAGAAAGCAAAGTTTATAAGTGGTCTAGATGTAGGAGGTAGGGACATACTGATCCCACTTGTTTCAATACCGTTTTAAAGCCAATATATTCACAGTAACCCTTATTAGATTTCTGTTTGCAGTTATGTTATTATGCTACTAATAGTTTGCATAAGAGTCATCCTTAACATAAGCTGTGTCCTCTAAAGACTCGTACGTGAGTAAACTGTTTGGCTTCAGCCAACATTCTGCTTGTCTATATCAAATTAAATCCAATACACATTCACCAGGTGTATCAAAAGATATTTGGAGAAGATAAAAACTTTGTATATCAATAATTTTTTAAAATAAACCCAATATATGAAGCTTAACACAAGGAGGTTGTAGCTTAGTGGTTAAGGCATTGGACTTGGGATCCGAAGCTCATGAGTTCAAATCCCAACCAGGCATGCTGTCACTCTTGGGACCCTAAGCAAGGACCTGGATGCTCATCGCTGCTGTGTATGAATAAGATAAATGTATGTCGCTCTGGATGAGGGCATCTGCCAAATGCCATAAATGTAAAGGTAAATACAAATCCACCTGCCCAGACTCAAACTAAAAAAAGTGCCATTTTTACCACTAAAAAGCCGCACATGCAGGCAACAGTCATTTAAAATCAGCTATAAGTGTCTGACTATTTTAAGGTATGCTTTGAATAAGGCAGGACGGCCGCTGAATAAGATGACCCTGGCTCAGATAGAAGAATTTGGAAAATAAATGGTAAAGGAAACCCGACGTTTATTTTTCATCTGGGTGCTGTTAAGGACTACCAATTTACCTCTTTTTTGTGTACATATTTTAGAAAAACTAACCCAGCCATTAAGGTTGCACAAGCCAGTGCACTCTTAGTGAAGGTCGAAAGCCTGGATAAATAGGGAGGGTTGCGTTAGGAAGGTCATCCAGCCTAAACATGTGCCAAATCAATATGTGGATCACGAATCAGAAATTCATACCAGATCGGTCGAGGCCCAAGTTACTAACAACTGCCACAGGTATTGTTAGCCAACAGGGTACCGGTGGAAATTGGGCTACTGTTGGCCGAAGGAGGAGAAGGAGAGGAGGAAGACGTCTACAGAGACGGCAGGAAAAAGAAAAGTGCAGGAGAGTGGAGGTTCTGGTTGGTACTTTAAATGTTGGTACTATGACTGGTAAAGGGAGAGAGATAGCTGATATGATGGAAAGGAGAAAGGTAGATATGTTGTATGTTCAGGAGACCAAGTGGAAAGGGAGTAAGGCCAGGAACATTGGAGGTGGGTTTAAACTGTTCTATCATGGTGTGGATGGAAAGAGAAATGGTGTAGGGGTGATCCTGAAGGAAGAGTACAGTAGGAGTGTAGTGGAGGTGAAGAGAGTTTCTGATAGGGTGATGAACATGAAGCTGGCAGTTGAAGGGGTGATGATAAATGTCATCAGTGTCTATGCTCCACAGACAGTGGTAGATTTTGCTAAAAGTATGGAAATAACAGTGGTAAATACTTATTTTAAGAAGAAGGAGCATCATAGGGTGATGTATAAGAGTGGAGGAAGGTGCACACAGGTGGACTATGTTCTATGTAGGAGATGCAACCTGAAGGAGATTGGAGACTGTAAGGTGTTGGCAGGGGACAGTGTAGCTAGACAGCATCAAATGGTGGTCTGTAGGATGGTTTTGGAGGTGAAGAAGAGGAGGAGAGTGAAGAGGAGGAGAGTGAAGATTGAAAGAAGAATAAGATGGTGGAAACTAAAGGACTGTAGTGTGTAGATGTGGTGTGGAGATGGTGAAGCAGGAAGTGGATAGGATTAGTAAGATGTAGATTAAGAGGATGAAAAAGTGGAAAGTCGCTTGGACCAGATGACATACTGGTAGAAGAATGGAAGTGCACCACAGCTGCATTAATTGCTTTGAGAATGTTGATGGAGAAGTATAGAGAAGGTCAGAAGGAGTTGCATTGTGTATTTGTGGATTTAGAGAAAGCGTACGACATGGTGCTGAGAGAGAAATTGTGGTATTGTATGTGGAAGTCTGGTGTGTTTGGCATTGGACCTCTTCGAATTTTTAAAGACTCCGGCATGGAGAAGCTGGTGTTGGATCTATGATGATCTCAAATGTTGAGCTATTTTACGAGTTGCTCCAGTAGCTCCTGGTTCCACAAAGTCAACTGACTGTAGAAAGGACATTACTTATAATCTTACATTCCAGTGCTCATGTTAGTTCTCATTTTCTAGTGTTTTGTATTGTTTTAAGATTTATAATCACACTCTTGATATCACCCGAATGAGGATGGGTTACCCTTTTGAGACTGGTTCCTCTCAAAGTTTCTTCCTTATAATACCTAGGGAGTTGTTCCTTGCCACAGTCACCCCAGGCTGCTCATCAGGGATAAATAGACATAATTTACCTGAACTCTTTAATTCTGTTAAGCTGCATTGAGACAATGTCCATTGTGAAAAGCGCTATAATAAACTGGAACCTGAACATATCCTCAAGCTCACGCACAGGTCACCACTCGAAAAGCAAGTATTGTCTAAGTTCGACCCAAACTGACCGTTCTAGAAAGCAGTCTTTATTAAGAAAACTAAAGAACTTAATCAAGAGAACACACATTTGTATAGGATGTCTTTGGAAGCAGTAGCATTGAATTTTCCAACCAATTAGAAAACCCAAACCTGCATGACTATGCCCCTGTGCACAAAGCCAGCATGAAGATTGCATGGGTTGGAGCGAAAGAGCTTGAGTGGCCCTTCTATAGCGATCCTACCTCAACCTTACTGAACCCCAGGCCTCCTCACTCTACATCAGTACCTGACACGAACACTCGGGCTGAAAAAGCACAAAGCTCAAAAATCCAGTCTTGCATATGATCAGGTGTCCGCAAAATTTCCATATAGTGTACACACATTCTGCACAAGATATATTCCAAGCAAAAGTTAGGTACAGACTGTTGTTTGTACTGCGCATGTGTGGAAGAGTGTCTTTGAATCCAATGGAAAACTGGAAGAAAAAAGCATTTACATTTTAGATCTATACCACCTCTTACAATCCGGTCCATTGAGGTTTTTAGATGAACTTGATACTAACAGACTATTCAGTCGCGTATAAACATACCTGATGAACCAGAAGGAACTCTGGCTGCTCAAAAAAAGATCCCAAAGTCACACATTAGACATGACACAAGATAAGTGTTAATATATAACATTGTCCTGTCAATGTCTCTTTTAGATCCCACACACACTTAATTCTGTACATACGGTGCTCATAACAGCCTCTTTCTCTCTCCCCCCATATCCTCCTGGCTGTGTGGGTGTGAATAGTGCCTGCTCCTCTCCTCTTTCATTGACTCACAATCCAATTTGGAGTTACTATCTTTGTGGCTTAAAATACACCATTAGAGAGGTGCTAGGATATGAGAGTACGATATTATTGTAGCTGAGATGATCATCATGAAGACAGATATATCAATCCAAAGCAGCACGAAACGTGTCGGGGGGGAAAAAAAAAAAAAAAACGATGAACCGTACGGATGACAGCTGACGCTTGGACGCATCCATCATTACGTTTCTCTAATTGGTTTAGTGTAGATTGCAGATGAGATGAAAGGAATCGAATTGGACGAAGCAGCTGTCAGAGCCAAACTCATTCGCAAAGGTTTTTTTTTTTTTTTTTAATCGTAATGGAAAAATACAGGAAAAAACCCCCCAAATTTAACAGTAGCATAATAATAAGGCTTCAATTTGTGCATTTTCTTTATCGGAAATACTTCCCAAGGAGTTTCTTATCTCGTTAAGAAAACTAAAATGTGCCTAAACAAATACCATGTACATAAATGCTTGGAATTGTGGAATACTGAAATTTTTTTTTAAAAGTGATCTCTGTGAAATCTGTATATTAAATCATAGGATTTTACATAAAAAATAATGCGGAAAATGACTGATCTTATTTACATAATGTACAGCTACATAAAAATACATTTGTCTTTTTTGTGTTTTTTTTTTCTTTTGTCATATTTACATATATATTTACATATATTTACATATATATATGTATTACATAATTCACAAAAGAGAATTTCAATGTATGTTGTAGCAGACTGTTTCCTGTACATACTGTATGACATGAAAGTAAAAACATGGGGCACATGTGAAAGCGAGTGTGAAAATCACCTTATGGTGGGCTAGTAACAGGCAGTTTGAGTGCTCGTGTTCACAGGCAATGTTGTAGTCGGGCAGGAGGTTGCCGAGCTGCTGCACAAAGTGGACCACCTCCTCATGCCAGGGCACGTTTGCCATGGTCAGATTGCTGGCTGAGCTCTCACCACAGTAGGTTACTCCCTAGAATGGAAGAGAGAACAATGTATAACTGCAGCAAAAACTAAAATGAACTGTTCCACTCTACATTCTGCGAAACGTAACAAGGTCTGACAATAATATTCAGCTTCTAAAGGCTGTAGCTCATCATGTAACCGGCTGAATAAATGCTTCATTAGGGATTTTAGTAATTTACAAACTGCTGTGAAATTGTCAAAAGCTTTGAAAAAAAAAAGTCTCCAAGCTACAGGCAATTCATTAGTTTAATAATAATATTAATAAATGAAGTTTACTTATTTAATTGATGTTGTTCCACAACCTACACATGCACTTTTATCCCTTTTTTTATACTAGCTATTACTCTACATTGTTTCCAATGACACTTTAATATGTTTTTTTAACCAATTCTGCTCCCTTATTTACACCTGGTTTCCAGAATCAGAAATAGATATATTACCAAGTATGTTTACACACACAAGGAATTTAAATTGGCATCAGGAGCGTCCAGTGTAGGAGAAAAGTACGGACATAAACTAATATAACAAAATAGTTAAACAGACAATTAAATAATGCAATATATACAGAAGTAAAAATATTGTTTCTCAAAAAAATTTACTCTAGTAAAAAACTCACCACTAATAATCACCCAAATTTTTATGAAATTAATGATGAAACAAGTGAATAAACCAGGCTTCCTATTTGCTTTCTGCTTTGCTTTGCCCAGGGTGAGTGAAAGTATGAGAGATATATCATGTCAATTTCCATACTCCTGTAGCTCTTCCCCACACAGTAAACCACACCACTGACTCCTACAATGCTCCTGAAAGATTTGCTGCTAAGTTAACAGCCTGATTGATTAAAAGAAAAAAAAAAAAAACATACGCAGGCCGAACACATGCAGCTGTGCAGAAAAGGCTGATTTGCTTATATGGATAATTGAGCACTAGAGAACCGGCTCATTTCATCCAACGTGAACAATCGCATAAGCCTAGGCGATATTCCGTTCACAGATTTTGCAATGATTAGGAAAAATGAGCTGTGGAAGCAGCCGTCAAGAGACCAGACCAAACATGGCGAGAGCATATTGTTCAGTTTATTTAGCAGTTAAAGGAGCCTCATGAGTGTTATACATCAACAATGCCTGATTAATTCAGTTATTTGAATCTATTTGTATGCATGCGGTGTACCACAAGTCCGTACACTAAGTTCGGAAAAATTCTAAGTATTCAAATTCAAAGTATTAGTCCATAAATCTGCCACGAGTTCACTCTACACTATAAAAAAAATACACAATGTATTCCAGGCCCTTCACCTACAGCCCTTTTGTCGGGATTAGTCTGTAACGTCAATAACACTTCTTGGCAGCAGCGAATTTATCGAACTGTCACTGATGGTGAACTGCCAAACTAATTACAAAAAAGGTTTCATTAAAGTTTATGAAATCAAAGCCAAATCCTTCTCCAATCAATCAGTTGAGGAAAAACAGAGTCTTACAATGAACGCAATGAACACCCAAAGCCCAAACAAAATTAAATGATCTAAATAACTGGTCTTGTTCAGGGCTTGCTGAGGAACATCTACATTTCCGCTCAAAGTTAAGGATAAGTTTTACAAGCGTAAAATGTTTCTCTAACGTACTGCAGAACACCACTCACACACCGTTCTCAACATAAAAAACCCAAGCAGAAACTCTGAGATTACAAAATCCTCAAAGAGAAAACACCTGATAAACAGTTATTGATCTAATAATTGTGTTCCCTCTCTGCAGTTATGGTAATGACAAAATTGGCAGAAGAATCTGCCAGTGCAGCAGTTTTTATTTCTTTACCGGAGATGTGTATATGTAGATAATTGTCTGTTTAACTACTAACACTAATCACAAAAATTGTGTAACGGAACACTTTTAAAATGAACTGTTACTCAGATCAAGCTGAAATTTGGTAGACTGCATGGTTTTGATGATCTGAAAAAGGATATTATTGTCTTTAACAGCAAAGGTGAAAACATAAGCAAGGTTCATCACAGAACCCTAAATTCACCCTAATACATTGTATATCTGCAATAAATGGACATTCGGTGCAACCCAGATCAGGATGGGTTTCCTCTTGAGTCTGGTTCCTCTCGAGGTTTCTTCCTTATGCCATCTCGTGGAGTTTTTTCTTACCACAGTCGCCACAGGCTCACTCATCAGGGACAAACTTACACTTATAAATAACATATTAATTTTTATCACCACATTATCTGTGTAAAGCTGCTTAAGACAATGCTCATTGTTAAAAGCGCAATACAAATAAAAATGAATTGAATTGAATTAAATTATGTAAATCCATAGTCTCTTCATAGATAAAAGCCAAGGCAAAAATATATAAGTAATTCATTCAGAATAAAGAATATTTAATTATGTATGTGTATTTTCTACCTAATCTTTTATGTATGCTGCTGGAACACCATAATTAACCTTTGGGTCAATGAAGTATCATCTCTGAGAAAAATTGAGATTTGTGAAGTTTGCTTGAACCCAGTAGATTGCTGCTTGTGGATCTACTTATGAATATTATTTTAGTTCTTTTAGGTGTGGTTATCTTTGCAATCACAAAAAAAATTGCTGCCACTGACTGTGTCTACTTCTGGTCCTTTAAAAGACGTGGAATATTCTGATATAACCTGATCTGCTATAACACTAAACTCGCCTGTATATTATCATGTAGGTTCCCCAGGTGCAACCAAAATTAGCACCAGGATCCTTTATGTCTACAACGTGCAAGGTGAAAACAGAATTGTTTGTTTAGCTCTTTTCATAAATCCACATGGAAAAAAGTGATTCATCAGACCAGGCCAACTTCTTCCATGGTCCAGTTCTGATGATCATAAACCTGTCGGAGGAGGTTTTGGTGGTGGACAAGGGTGACCAGGGCCAGCCAGTAGCAACAATGGCCTTGGGAACAAACCACAAGACCTGATGATCTAGAAACCAAACATCTGGCCATGTCAGTGTCGTTCAGATACTAACACTTGTCTGTTTATCCTGCTTCCAACACATCAACTGACTGTTCACTCATGACTAATATATTGACTTTTTGACAAGTGCCATTGTAATGATGTTACAAAGCAATAAATGTTATTCACTTCACTGTCATGATTTTTATGACTGATCGGTGTACCTTTTCCTAAAACCTTTTTACAACAATGCAGTCAAAACCAACAAAAGCCCTAGCAATCATTTTACACTAAAAACTCATGACAGATAATAATGACATACAACTCGGATAAATCAACCAGATTGTGAGTGAAAGCTCTTCAAGTGCCATTGCTGCTCAAAAAATTTATCTAGTAAGAATATGACATTCATTAACTCTACTGTGATCTTGGGGAATTCGAGTGTTCTGCTTTAACTGTAAGCCACTTTGTCAAGCAGGAGTCAATGCTGGAAATTGTGGACTGTGTTGTATTTTGGTCTTTACTATAATCATATTTACAGGTCAGAAAATTACAGAATGACTATGGCTGGACAATATAAAAGAAAAGTTTGGCATTTATTTATTGTTAATTTACAGTAGATTACAGAGTTCAAAAAAGAAAATCAAATGGCAGTGCGATCAATGATGGCGTATAATATGTGATGAAAATGTGGCTAATTTAAGATTATAATAGGTAAGAAAGGTCACAAATGTCAATTTTAGAGCTCATCTGTCGATACAACTTTTTTTCCGGTCATTCACTGTTCAATTCTTGCGCCTTTTACAGAGTTTGTTGCAATCAATCAATCAATCAATCAATCAATCAATCAATCTATCTATCTATCTATCTATCTATCTATCTATCTATCTATCTATCTATCTATCTATCTATCTATCTATCTTCTGTTAATTTGCAACAAACTGAATTGAATAGAAGTGAATGGCTGGAAGAAAAGTTATGTGGCAGATGAGTTCCAATTTTGACATTAGTGGCTCTAACAGAAGATCTTGTGTAAACATCAGTCAAACATGGAGGTGGAGGTTTAACAGTTTGGGTTGTTTTGGAGCAGAGAAGGTTGGCGATTTTTTGAAAGAAACCCTGAACCAGCATGGCTACCATTCCATACTTCAATGCAATGCAATTCCATCTGGACTGCAGCTAAATGGAACCAACGTCCAAGCTCTGTAAGCATTATTTAGAAAATTAATAAATAAACAATAAACAGTCGTCTGGTGCGTTATCTAATATAGAACGACCTGCCCAGTTATTGCACCTAAATTCTATTGAACTGCTCTGGGATGAACTGGATCATGAGGTCAGAAGAAAGAAATCTCCAACTAGTGAAATATGTCTTTGGAAGTTCATAAGAGGCATTGCAAAGTATTTCAGATGAATGTTTGGAACATAAACTGTCTGGATGCCAAAGTGGTGTAAATATGTTATTCAAGCCAAGGGAGAAGTCTTTCAATGAAAATAAAGTGGCACATCTGTACATTTATATATTTTTGGCCAAATTAAACTTTATACCATTAAATTACATTGTTTGTTGCATATAAACAAAAGATTCATGCGCCTCAAAAAAAAACTTTTGACAGGCCCTGTATCAAATTGGAGAAAAAAAAATATATCTATTTTATATAAAAAAAGAAATGCATTGGATTGAGTTTTACAAATTACTAATCCTTTCTACAGCATTGGATTTGCTTTCTGCAGAATGTTCTTCATTAGAGAGAAACAAGTATGCTTTAAAGTATGCTAAAATATAATAGTTAAAACACACACAGAAGTCTTCTTTCAAAAATCAGCAATTTAAACATTCAGTTAGCATATTAGACCCCCGAAAATAAATTAGAAATAATTACTCTTTCCTTCCAAAGACCGGTGACATCGTGTGAAGGCAGGTACATAATTTGTATACTGCCATTAATGTCATCAAAGCAAAATGTATTAAAGCTAATGAGTTCCTGAAGATTTAATTAAACCTCCAGTTTTGAAAACTATTGACTAATTAAAAAAAAATATCCCATAAATACTGTTAACACTTTATTAAAAGCAGTCTGGTAGTGTTAAACCTCTGAATTCAACATGATTGCTCACATTCTTTTGTGGGTTTATTGAGAAACGTCACACAAATCCTTGCATCCCACTGTCCGTCAAAGCTGCTTAATTATTGTTGCTAGGAAACAGCATGTCCAAGTTAAAGGCTGCTTCACTTTGGGATTGAAATGTGTTCAGCCTGGTTGCAGCAGAACATCATGAGGATTAAATGGCAGATAAATAGGAATAGAAGCATCACTGCTGTCCTGCAAGGGATATAATGGAGATATGGTATAAGGCAGGGAGAATACATCGGATGGCACTACAAGATTTATAAAAATGTGAATCAATCTAAGGAGATTCCTAAGGAAAAAGTTCCATACTGGTTTGAAAACCAGAAACACCCACTGGTTTAGATCTTATTTGACTGATCGCGATCAGTTTGTTGATGTAAATGTGAGTTCTCCACACTCTCTGAGGTAAAGTTTAGTGTTCTGCAAGGCCTGTCTTAGGCCCACTGTTTTCTCTTTATATATGCTGCCTCTGGGTGAAATTATACATAAACACGGTATTCGCTTCCATTGCTATGCAGATGATAGTTGTATATTTCAGCAAAGCCAATGAGCGAGATCAGCTTAAATATGTTGAGGAGTGTGTAAAGGACATTAGACAGTGGAGCTTGATAACTCCTTCTGCTCAACTCGGATAAGACGGAAGTACTTTACTAGACCACATGCAGCTAGAAGTATACTTTCTGATTACATAGCATCTCTGGATAGTGTTTCTATCTCAGTGTGTAAAGCAGTCGAATACCTTGGGTGATTATTGACCCGAGTCTTTCCTTGTGGTTCACGTAAATAATATTCCCAGGATCGCCTTCTTTCACCTTAGAAATATTGCTAAAATTAGAAATAAGATACCGTGTCTGGGTGTTTGAGTAAGTGCATAAATAAGCTTAAGTTAGTCCAGAATGCAGCAGCAAGAGTCCCTTACTAGATCTAGAAAATATGACCACATCACTCCTGTTTTAATCAGTCTACGCTGCTCCCAATTAAATCTCACATTGATAATAAAATACTACTACTGAAGTATAAAGCACTTAACGGTCTCGCAAGGCAGTATCTGAGTGAACTTCTGTACCAATATGATCCTCCACGCCTACTTAGATTAAAAGGTGCAGGCTATTTGTTGTTACCTCAAATAATGAAGAGTATAGCAGGGGGCAGATCTTTCTCTTATAAAGCCCCACAGTTATGGAACAGCCTTCCAATCAGTGTTCAGGACTTAGACACAGTCTCAGTTCCAAGTTCAAGGGCTGAAAACATATTTATTTAGTCAAGTCTTTGATCAGAAGATTTAACTGGGATATCATATGCTGTCGTCCCCTCACTCTTACACTCAGGTTTGTTGACGGTTCTTATCCCAGAGATCCCTCTGTGTTATCTTCTGGATCTCCGTTTTAGTTATGCTGCCATAGCGAGTCTCGCCAGAGTCCAAAACTGCACAGTGTCCTTAACTTTTATACAACAATACAACAAGATTTCCCACTTCATCCTGGCTGCTTCTGGATGGCGTTCTCTTTGATTAGAGGCCACTTGTGCAGTGAACGTAGAATGAATATGGATTCTCTCGCTTATTTTTTTTACTGCAGTGTAGTGATTGAAGAAAACCATTCATTTATAATTTGTTGTTTTTTCATTAAGTTTTATAAGTCACCATATGCACTTTAGTTTAATGGCTCGCTTGTATTGTGACTTTTGAACAAATCTATAAGATAAATATCTTAGTTAGTCATACTGTATATTTACTGTAATTTCACTAGAATTATTTGAGCTCAACTTGTTTAGAGCACTTCCAGTAATTTCTCAGCACATTAATTTCTTTCCTCCAAAGTAATTCATGAATAATCCAAAGTAATTCATTTTACAAAAGATTAAATTAATTGGCTGACAGACTCGAATCATGGAATAAACTTAATAGTCAAGTCATTATCTGGTTCCCTCACTAATGAACTAGAAAACAGATTCTCAGTTTAGCCCCAGGGACCTGCACTGGTAGATCCGGAATAATCACACTTGTCTTCCTTATTACTCCATTCCAGCTTCAAACTCAAGCCAAGTAATCTGTAGTCTGGAATGATCTGACTCAAGTTGTAAGAGCAAAACACAGATTTGTCCTGTCTTTCTTAAGACGGTAACATCTGTGACTAAACTGAGCGTGAGAACTTGAGAATGAACCTTTTTAAAAAAACAGAAAGAAGTTTACCTTGACCTCGATGAAGTCTGGCTGGCCCAGGGCGATGAGCTCGGCGTAGGCTTTCATCTCGTCGACGTTCCAGGCCTTCACCAGGGTCAGACGGTATACTGTGCGCTGTTGCTACAAAGACCAAAACAACAACAAATGAAACCTTCAGCAAAACTTGTATCTAACAAATGCAGCATACAATTCATGATCATCCAATCATTTTGCTTGATAGATGAACCACATCTGTCATGAAAACTAATTCTAGAAGAGAATACAAAGCTGCGCCATTGTAATCTTACTGGCTGCCTGATTTTAATAATGCCCATTCAATTAAGTGAAAAGAGATAGCCTTAGTCCTTTTTTTTTTTATCTCACCTTATCTCTAAAAACAGTCTTACACTTATCATTAACCAGAATGCACCAGGACAGAAGCTAAAGGAAGGCCAATAGGTTGATATAACAATGGCTACTCTTCAATTATCAAGTTGTTAATTTCTACCTGTCAATCATTGTGAAGAATATCTAATGCTCGAGTATTTCTAAGAATCAATGGCAATGGTCTGATAAAGAAGTGGCAAATTTACATATCAGCAGTCAGATTAACTGAGCTGAACAATGATGCCCTGGACAAATGGAGAGGAAGAATGAGAGAGGGGGAGAGAAAAAAAAATCCAATTTATTTATAGGAAAATGTCAGGGGAGAAAAAGAGTTTTGCTTGCGTGTATAATGAACAGAACCTTGATGAAGTATGAAACTTTTTTCCGTTTTCTTTTTCCCACTAGTGGATCAGAAGCGTATAACAACGTAACTGAGTTTGATCCGAGGACTCATTACGAATAGGGTGTCTATTTGCATCTCCAGGTACCATGTATTCACACACACACACACACACACTGCTGCACAAACCCTAGACAATTTATCACAGCCAATCCACCTACTAGCATGTTTTCCACAGAACTCCACATCGACTGTAATATCAGTATATACAGATTCTTGGGTTGCAAGACAGAGAAGCTACCTGCCACACCACTGTGCTGAAAAGAGATTCTGGGAATAATATGTAGCATACTAATGCCAAAAATGCTAATTCATCAACCCAGCTTTAGTCAGTGAAGTGCAAACGTTTTAACATTAAAATACAGTTTCAATACACAAAGCAATGGTCCAAGATTAATTACTTCTCACTGTCTGTAAGAAATATAGGAAACGATTCACCACAATTGTCACAGAACACAAGAGAATAAGAAAAGAGAAGAGAATACCAGTAATAGTGCACAACTCAAAGCGTACATTTACTAAAAGGTTTTTCATTTTAATTAATTTACACTATTTGTAACAAAGTTATTTTGTATATACACACACACAAAGGTTAAGAGTGAGGGGCCTTGCTGAAGGACCCACAGCAGTAGCAGCTTGGTTATGCTGGAATTTGATCTCATGACCTTCTGATCTTAACCACTGAGCTACCACTTTCCTATCGATATGATGCACTACACCCTGAATTGAACGTAAGCCTTGCCGTTCTGTTTGAAAGCAAAAACTAAATTATAGCCCTGAAGGTCTCTTTCCAAGATGTCAAGTAATGAACTAAATTAGAAGCCATGTAAAGATTCTCCGAGCTGGAAGAACATGGGTCATTTATGCAGAAGACCAAACGAGCCAGGGACATACTGTGTGGGAAGTAACGTTTAGAGTATGAAGGGTGATTTCATACCAACATTCGATAAATTTGGGTTTTGTCAATGCGAAAGAACAGTTTTAGATGCACCTTGACTCAAAGTAGAGTTCTCTGTTATGGTTTTGAGATTATATTAATATAACTGATCAGCAAGTGCTATTAAAACAGTTGAAGGGTGAAATCAATAACGTATATTATTACAGTGGCACTTGTTGAGGAGTGGGACATATTACACAGCAAGTAGTCAGTTCTCAAAGCTGATGTGTTGAAAGCAGGAAAAATGGGCAAGAATAAGGATCTAAGGGACTTTCACAAGAAATAAATTGTGATACAGCAGGTTTTGTGGATGTCCATGTATCAGCTCTGGCACTGATACAAGAAGGGTAGAACGTCTGGTGGAACCAACAATGGGAACATGAGCACAACATGGTTACAAAAAATGGAGCTGATTCATGTGATTGTCTGATGAATCACAATTTCTTTTACATCATGTAACTAGACAAGTACTATGTGCCAGTGGTGGACAGTAACAAAGGAAATGTAATTTGTTTTAGTACTTATGAAGGTTTTTAATTTATCTGTACTTTACTGAAGTAATTACTTTTGGGGAAACCTTTACTTAACTTTACTACATTTTAAAGGCAAATATCGTACTTTTTTACCAACTACATTTTGTGAAATCAGTCGTTTCTTCTTGTTGGAGTGGTTAGATAAAAAAAAAAATAAAAAGCACAAAGCAAGCCACCAATCAGGGTAGAGCACGCACTCTGTTTTTATTGCCGCTTGGTGGTGTCTACTTAGCAGTTCAGTGTCAATTCAACAACAAGCAGAACATAAACATTACTCTATGAACAGATCATAGAGTAATAACGATGAAAAAAAAACCTGGCTCTAACTTGCCACAACACACGTGCCGATTTTTTTGAAGTAGTTAAAACTAAGGTTTTGGATTGCGATAATTTTAATAAATATTAATTTGTTAGACTCTGTCATTCTATTAATAGATCAGTGTGCTAAAATTAGAATCCCTAAAGAACTAATAGTGCTACTTTGAGCCACTAGCTTCCTGGTTAGCAGTTAACGCTGGCGCTAGGATGCTTTAAAGTTTTCATGCGTGCCAAAACAAATCCTATTTAGGAGCGAGTAGACAGTGACACTGCGCTAACTCTAGTTTCTTTTTTTACACTTCTGGCATTGTTGTGTATGTTTTTAAGTTTATTAATAATAAAAATGCACTCAAATGCTTGCAGTCCACCACTAGATACGTTCCTGAGGGAACTCAGATTTTAACTATGTTCCGCACATAAAAGGATTGCTTTCGGTACAAATACGTGTACAATTAAACCCCTAGCCATAAAAAAAAAATCATAGTAATTCAATTCAATTCATTTTTATTTGTATAGCGCTTTTAACAATGAACATTGTCTCAAATCAGCTTTACACAGATAATGTGGTGATTAAACGTAAATATGTTCTTTGTAAGTAAGTTTGTCCCTGATGAGCAACTGTGGCAAGGAAAAACTCCCCGAGATGGCATAAGGAAGAAACCTTGAGAAACCACTCAAGAGGGAACCCATCCTCATCTGGGTTGCACCAAATGTCCATTTAAAGCAGATATACAAAGTTGCGGGGTACAGTGATGACGATCAGAAGCAAACTGCACTCCGAGTCAGTGCAGCAGACCGCCGACACCAAACTACAGTCCAATCCGTCCTCAAAAGCACCCGTTCTACTCCGGAATTACATAGTACATTATAGTACTGTGGATACTTAAGTACATTTAAAGGCAAATATGTTTGCACCTTTACTCAAATGAAAGGTGAGCTCTTTTACTTTTACACGAGTAAACTACAGCTTTGCTAAAAAAAACAACACAGCACATTTTTACGCTGCAGATTGAAAGTCAACGAGTTCGAAGCTGAGCTGAGGAGGATCACGCAGAACAAATTATCCATGCTGTTTTTCCCTCCCAGCACATAAACCAAAGCCTCTTTGACTAAAGTGTTTGCAGAAAAACAGTCCTATGAATTCACTTGCTAGAAGTGTTTAATATCATCATTACTACTATAATCATTTATCAAAATGTTCAACATTGTTGATACAGTACACCTTATTCAAAATGCATTATTTATAGTAGTTATTTATTTATGCAGTCATCACTGCCAAACGTTCCCTTTGTCAATAGTGTTTTACAGGGAAATTCAATTCAATGTTATTTGTACAGCACTTGTAACAATAGACATTGTCCCAAAGCATCTTTACAAAAATAACAGATTTCAATATAAATTCCAGCATCAAATATTAGTCCCTATATGTTTATCCCTAATGAGCTCAAAATGACTTCCTGAAATGGTACGAGGAAGAAACATTGAGAGGAACCAGACTCGAAAGAAAACCAT
>JBCEWE010001539.1:0-26669 GCA_039877035.1 Silurus lanzhouensis | reverse complement strand
AACCTTTTAAAAAAATTGCCATTAAGAAACAAAAACAAAAAAGTGACCATACAAATCATATTTTGACAAATACATATGACATTTTCATTGAAAATGTGATAGTTATTGTAAAAATATGAATTTTCATATTTATAAGCATCATTTAATGAAAAACCATTAAAAAAGTACAATATGCAGGCAAAAAAACGTACAATTAAAACCATGGTCTGAGAAAAATATAACTTAAAAAAAATTAAAATTGAAATTAATTGATAAAATTAAAAATTCGTATATTCATCAGAATTATTTCATGAAAAAAATGTAAAAAGTGCTAAATTTCAATGAAAAACATGAAATAACAAATCAAGTTTTTACAAGTTATTGTGAAAATATAAATGGTCATATTCATAAGCATTATTTCGCTAAAAATCAGTAAATGTGCAATAAGTGAACGAAAAAGATACCATGATAAACCATGTTTTGACATGAATATGACTTTTCTCATATAAATATGAAATTGATTGGTAAAATATTAATTTCATATTGAAAGGCATTATTTCATGAAAAACTGTAAAAAAAAATTTTGCAAAAATTCAATGAAATACTTTTCATATTCATAAGCATCATTTAACTAAAAACCTTTGAAAGTGCAAAATTCAAGCCAAAACGTGATGACACAATGGTTTGAAAAAATATGACTTTTTTAATAATTTTTTAATAAAATATTACATTTCATATTCATAGCCATAATTTCATTAAATAAATTGTTAACTTTTCCATAAAATTATGAATTATAGTGAAAATATGAATTTTTATATTCATAGCATCATTTAACTAAAATTCGTTAAAAGTGCAAAAAATCTGTGCAAAACATGATGACAAACAATGGTTTGAAAAATGTATATTTTTATACAAATTTGTTGCGAGAAAAGTGAGATACTTTCCAGCAATATCCAAGGTAAATCACGCATCAAGGTAAGTTTTAGGATACTTCCTTGCTTGTGGGGATTGTCCCATTTGCCAGCCATAGGGCTGCATGTGTGTTTGTTTCTTGGTTATGCAATAATTGTTTAATTAATGATAACAATTTCAACCCAGCCATTATGGATGCACAAGCCAGTGCACTCTTAGTCCCAAGCCCGGGTAAATGGGGAGGGTTGCGTTAGGAAGGGCATCCAGCGTAAAACATGTGCCAAATCAAATATGCGGATCACAAATGAGAATTTCATACCGGATCGGTCGAGGCCCGGGTTACCAACGACGCCAAAGGTATCGTTAGCCGACAGGGTACCGGTGGAAATTGGGCTACTGTTGGTCGAAGGAGGAGAAGCAGAGGAGGAAGATGTCTACAGAGACGGCAGGAAAAGGAGAAGTGTAGGAGAGTGGAGGGTCGGGTTGGTACTTTAAATGTTGCTTCTATGACTGGTATAGCAAGAGAGGTAGCTGATATAATGGAGAGGAGAAAGGTAGATATGTTGTGTGTTCAGGAGACCAAGTGGAAAGGGAGTAAGGCCAGGAACATTGGAGTTGGGTTTAAACTGTTCTATTATGGCGTGGATGGAAAGAGAAATGGTGTAGGGGTGTTTCTGAAGGAAGAGTACAGTAAGAGTGTAGTGGAGGTGAAGTAAGTTTCTGATAGGGTGATGAACGTGAAGCTGGAAGTTGAAGGGATGATGATAAATGTCATCAGTACCTATGCTCCACAAGTCAGCTGTGAGATGGAGGAGAAGGAATGATTCTGGAGTGAACTAGATGAAGTGGTAGATGGTGTACCTAGAAATGAACGATTGGTGATTGGGGCAGACTTTAATGGACATGTAGGTGAAGGGAACAGAGGTGATGAGGAGGTGATGGGTAGGTATGGCCTTAAGGAGAGAAATGTGGAAGGGCAGATGGTGGTAGATTTTGCTAAAATAATGGAAATGGCAGTAGTGAATACGTATTTTAAGAAGAATTATAGGATCATAGGGTGACCTATAAGAGTGGAGGAAGGTGCACACAGGTGGATTATGTTCTATGTAGGAGATGCAACCTGAAGAAGATTGGAGACTGTAAGGTGTTGGCAGGGGACAGTGTAGCTAGACAGCATCGGATGGTGGTCTGTAGGATGGTTTTGGAGGCGAAGAAGAAGAGGAGGCAAGTAGGGACTGAAAGAAGAATAAGATGGTGGAAACTGAAGGAGGAAGAGTGTAGTGTGAGGTTCAGGGAAGAGGTCAGACAGAGGCTCGGTGGTGGTGAAGAGGTGCTGGATGATTGGGAAACTACCGCAGGAGTGATAAGGGCGGCAGCTAGAAACGTACTTGGTGTGACATCTGGAAATAGAAAGGAAGACAAAGAGACGTGGTGGTGGAATGAGGAAGTGCAGGAGAGCACAAGGGGAAAGAGGTTAACAAAACAGAAGTGGGATCGACAGAATGATGAGAAAAGTAGGCAGGAGTACAAGGAGATGGAGCAGCAGGTGAAGAGGGATGTGGCGAAATCCAAGGAAAAGGCATACAAGGAGCTGTATGAGAGGTTGAACACTGAGGAAGGAGAAAAGGATTTGTACCGATTGGCCAGGCAGAGGGAACGAGCTGGGAAGGATGTGTTGCAAGTAAAAGCAATAAAGGATGGAAATGTGTTGACTAGTGTGGAAAGTGTGTTGAGAAGGTTGAGGGAGTATTTTAAACAGCTGATGAACGAGGAAAATGAGAGAGAGAGAGAGAGAGAGAGAGAGAGAGAGAGAGAGAGAGAGAGAGAGAGAGAGAGAGAGAGAGGAGGTTGAATGATGTTGAATTAGTGAAGCAGGAAGTGGATAGGATTCATAGAGAGGCAGTGAGAGCAGCATTTAAGAGGATGAAGAGTGGAAAGTCGGTTGCACCAAATGACAAATCGGTAGAAGCATTGAGATGTTTAGGAGAGATGGTAGTGGAGATATAAACCAGATTGTTTAACAAGATTCTGGAAGGTGAGAGGATGCCTGAGGAATGGAGAAGGAGTGTGCTGGTACCAATCTTCAAGCATAAGGGAGATGTGCAGACCTGCAGTAACTACAGGGGAATAAAGTTGATCAGTCAAACCATGAAGTTATGAGAAAGTGGAAGCCAGGCTGAGAGAAGAGGTGACCATCTGTGAGCAACAGTATGGTTTCATGCCGAGGAAGAGCACCACAGACACATTATTTGCTATGAGAATGTTGATGGAGAGGTATAACGAAAGACAGAAGGAATAGCATTGTGTATTTGTGGATTTAGAGAAAGCGTACGACAGGGTGCCAAGAGAGGAGTTGTGGTATTCTATGAGTAAGTCAGGTGTGTCAGAGAAGTATGTGAGGGTAGTGCAGGACCTGTATGAGGACAGTGTGACAGCAGTGCAGTGTGCAGTAGGAACGACAGACTGGTGAAAGGTGAAGGTTGGACTGCATCAAGGATCGGCCCTGAGCCCTTTTCTGTTTGCAGTGGTGATGGACAGGTTGACGGACGAGGTCAGACAGGAGTCTCCCTGGACTATAATGTTTGTGGATTATATTGTGATTTGTGGTGAGAGTAGTGAGCAGGTTCAGAAGAGCCTGGAGAGGTGGAGGTACACGCTGGAAAGAAGGGGAATGAAAGTCAGTAGGAGTAAGACAGAGCACATGTGCGTAAATGAAAACAAAGGCAGTGGAGTGGTGCGGTTGCAGGGAGAAGAGGTGGAGAAGGTGGTGTAGTTCAGGTACCTGGGGTCAACAGTGCGAAGTAATGGAGAGTGTGTTAATAGTTATTGTAAAAACCTGAATATTCATATTCATAAACACAAATAAATAAAAAAATGTTAAAAAGTGCAATCTGTGAACTAAAAACTTTTATATGACAAACCATGGGTTGACAAAAGTATGATTTTTTTACATAACAAAATATGATAGTCATTAAGAAAATATGAATTTTTATATTCAGAAGCATATGTTCATGGAAAACCTTTAAAAAAATTGCCATTAAGAAACAAAAAACAAAAAAGTGACCATACAAATCATATTTTGACAAATACATATGACATTTTCATTGAAAATGTGATAGTTATTGTAAAAATATGAATTTTCATATTTATAAGCATCATTTAATGAAAAACCATTAAAAAAGTACAATATGCAGGCAAAAAACGTACAATTAAAACCATGGTCTGAGAAAAATATAACTTTTTAAAAAATTAAAATATGAAATTAATTGATAAAATTAAAAATTCGTATATTCATCAGAATTATTTCATGAAAAAATGTAAAAAGTGCTAAATTTCAATGAAAAACATGAAATAACAAATCAAGTTTTTACAAGTTATTGTGAAAATATAAATGGTCATATTCATAAGCATTATTTCGCTAAAAATCAGTAAATGTGCAATAAGTGAACGAAAAAGATACCATGATAAACCATGTTTTGACATGAATATGACTTTTCTCATATAAATATGAAATTGATTGGTAAAATATTAATTTTCATATTGAAAGGCATTATTTCATGAAAAACTGTAAAAAAAAAAATTTGCAAAAATTCAATGAAATACTTTTCATATTCATAAGCATCATTTAACTAAAAACCTTTGAAAGTGCAAAAATTCAAGCCAAAACGTGATGACACAAAATGGTTTGAAAAAAATGACTTTTTTAATAATTTTTTTAATTAAAATATTACATTTCATATTCATAGCCATAATTTCATTAAATAAATTGTTAACTTTTCCATAAAATTATGAATTATAGTGAAAATATGAATTTTTATATTCATAGCATCATTTAACTAAAATTCGTTAAAAGTGCAAAAAATCTGTGCAAAACATGATGACAAACAATGGTTTGAAAAAATGTATATTTTTATACAAAATTTGTTGCGAGAAAAGTGAGATACTTTCCAGCAATATCCAAAGGTAAATCACGCATCAAGGTAAGTTTTAGGATACTTCCTTGCTTGTGGGGATTGTCCCATTTGCCAGCCAATAGGGCTGCATGTGTGTTTGTTTCTTGGTTATGCAATAATTGTTTAATTAATGATAACAATTTCAACCCAGCCATTATGGATGCACAAGCCAGTGCACTCTTAGTCCCAAGCCCGGGTAAATGGGGAGGGTTGCGTTAGGAAGGGCATCCAGCGTAAAACATGTGCCAAATCAAATATGCGGATCACAAATGAGAATTTCATACCGGATCGGTCGAGGCCCGGGTTACCAACGACCGCCAAAGGTATCGTTAGCCGACAGGGTACCGGTGGAAATTGGGCTACTGTTGGTCGAAGGAGGAGAAGCAGAGGAGGAAGATGTCTACAGAGACGGCAGGAAAAGGAGAAGTGTAGGAGAGTGGAGGGTCGGGTTGGTACTTTAAATGTTGGTTCTATGACTGGTATAGCAAGAGAGGTAGCTGATATAATGGAGAGGAGAAAGGTAGATATGTTGTGTGTTCAGGAGACCAAGTGGAAAGGGAGTAAGGCCAGGAACATTGGAGTTGGGTTTAAACTGTTCTATTATGGCGTGGATGGAAAGAGAAATGGTGTAGGGGTGTTTCTGAAGGAAGAGTACAGTAAGAGTGTACTGGAGGTGAAGTAAGTTTCTGATAGGGTGATGAACGTGAAGCTGGAAGTTGAAGGGATGATGATAAATGTCATCAGTACCTATGCTCCACAAGTCAGCTGTGAGATGGAGGAGAAGGAATGATTCTGGAGTGAACTAGATGAAGTGGTAGATGGTGTACCTAGAAATGAACGATTGGTGATTGGGGCAGACTTTAATGGACATGTAGGTGAAGGGAACAGAGGTGATGAGGAGGTGATGGGTAGGTATGGCCTTAAGGAGAGAAATGTGGAAGGGCAGATGGTGGTAGATTTTGCTAAAATAATGGAAATGGCAGTAGTGAATACGTATTTTAAGAAGAATTATAGGATCATAGGGTGACCTATAAGAGTGGAGGAAGGTGCACACAGGTGGATTATGTTCTATGTAGGAGATGCAACCTGAAGAAGATTGGAGACTGTAAGGTGTTGGCAGGGGACAGTGTAGCTAGACAGCATCGGATGGTGGTCTGTAGGATGGTTTTGGAGGCGAAGAAGAAGAGGAGGCAAGTAGGGACTGAAAGAAGAATAAGATGGTGGAAACTGAAGGAGGAAGAGTGTAGTGTGAGGTTCAGGGAAGAGGTCAGACAGAGGCTCGGTGGTGGTGAAGAGGTGCTGGATGATTGGGAAACTACCGCAGGAGTGATAAGGGCGGCAGCTAGAAACGTACTTGGTGTGACATCTGGAAATAGAAAGGAAGACAAAGAGACGTGGTGGTGGAATGAGGAAGTGCAGGAGAGCACAAGGGGAAAGAGGTTAACAAAACAGAAGTGGGATCGACAGAATGATGAGAAAAGTAGGCAGGAGTACAAGGAGATGGAGCAGCAGGTGAAGAGGGATGTGGCGAAATCCAAGGAAAAGGCATACAAGGAGCTGTATGAGAGGTTGAACACTGAGGAAGGAGAAAAGGATTTGTACCGATTGGCCAGGCAGAGGGAACGAGCTGGGAAGGATGTGTTGCAAGTAAAAGCAATAAAGGATGGAAATGTGTTGACTAGTGTGGAAAGTGTGTTGAGAAGGTTGAGGGAGTATTTTAAACAGCTGATGAACGAGGAAAATGAGAGAGAGAGAGAGAGAGAGAGAGAGAGAGAGAGAGAGAGAGAGAGAGAGAGAGAGAGAGAGGAGGTTGAATGATGTTGAATTAGTGAAGCAGGAAGTGGATAGGATTCATAGAGAGGCAGTGAGAGCAGCATTTAAGAGGATGAAGAGTGGAAAGTCGGTTGCACCAAATGACAAATCGGTAGAAGCATTGAGATGTTTAGGAGAGATGGTAGTGGAGATATAAACCAGATTGTTTAACAAGATTCTGGAAGGTGAGAGGATGCCTGAGGAATGGAGAAGGAGTGTGCTGGTACCAATCTTCAAGCATAAGGGAGATGTGCAGACCTGCAGTAACTACAGGGGAATAAAGTTGATCAGTCAAACCATGAAGTTATGAGAAAGTGGAAGCCAGGCTGAGAGAAGAGGTGACCATCTGTGAGCAACAGTATGGTTTCATGCCGAGGAAGAGCACCACAGACACATTATTTGCTATGAGAATGTTGATGGAGAGGTATAACGAAAGACAGAAGGAATAGCATTGTGTATTTGTGGATTTAGAGAAAGCGTACGACAGGGTGCCAAGAGAGGAGTTGTGGTATTCTATGAGTAAGTCAGGTGTGTCAGAGAAGTATGTGAGGGTAGTGCAGGACCTGTATGAGGACAGTGTGACAGCAGTGCAGTGTGCAGTAGGAACGACAGACTGGTGAAAGGTGAAGGTTGGACTGCATCAAGGATCGGCCCTGAGCCCTTTTCTGTTTGCAGTGGTGATGGACAGGTTGACGGACGAGGTCAGACAGGAGTCTCCCTGGACTATAATGTTTGTGGATTATATTGTGATTTGTGGTGAGAGTAGTGAGCAGGTTCAGAAGAGCCTGGAGAGGTGGAGGTACACGCTGGAAAGAAGGGGAATGAAAGTCAGTAGGAGTAAGACAGAGCACATGTGCGTAAATGAAAACAAAGGCAGTGGAGTGGTGCGGTTGCAGGGAGAAGAGGTGGAGAAGGTGGTGTAGTTCAGGTACCTGGGGTCAACAGTGCGAAGTAATGGAGAGTGTGTTAATAGTTATTGTAAAAACCTGAATATTCATATTCATAAACACAAATAAATAAAAAAATGTTAAAAAGTGCAATCTGTGAACTAAAAACTTTTATATGACAAACCATGGGTTGACAAAAGTATGATTTTTTTACATAACAAAATATGATAGTCATTAAGAAAATATGAATTTTTATATTCAGAAGCATATGTTCATGGAAAACCTTTAAAAAAATTGCCATTAAGAAACAAAAAACAAAAAAGTGACCATACAAATCATATTTTGACAAATACATATGACATTTTCATTGAAAATGTGATAGTTATTGTAAAAATATGAATTTTCATATTTATAAGCATCATTTAATGAAAAACCATTAAAAAAGTACAATATGCAGGCAAAAAACGTACAATTAAAACCATGGTCTGAGAAAAATATAACTTTTTAAAAAATTAAAATATGAAATTAATTGATAAAATTAAAAATTCGTATATTCATCAGAATTATTTCATGAAAAAAATGTAAAAAGTGCTAAATTTCAATGAAAAACATGAAATAACAAATCAAGTTTTTACAAGTTATTGTGAAAATATAAATGGTCATATTCATAAGCATTATTTCGCTAAAAATCAGTAAATGTGCAATAAGTGAACGAAAAAGATACCATGATAAACCATGTTTTGACATGAATATGACTTTTCTCATATAAATATGAAATTGATTGGTAAAATATTAATTTTCATATTGAAAGGCATTATTTCATGAAAAACTGTAAAAAAAAAAATTTGCAAAAATTCAATGAAATACTTTTCATATTCATAAGCATCATTTAACTAAAAACCTTTGAAAGTGCAAAAATTCAAGCCAAAACGTGATGACACAAAATGGTTTGAAAAAATATGACTTTTTTAATAATTTTTTTAATTAAAATATTACATTTCATATTCATAGCCATAATTTCATTAAATAAATTGTTAACTTTTCCATAAAATTATGAATTATAGTGAAAATATGAATTTTTATATTCATAGCATCATTTAACTAAAATTCGTTAAAAGTGCAAAAAATCTGTGCAAAACATGATGACAAACAATGGTTTGAAAAAATGTATATTTTTATACAAAATTTGTTGCGAGAAAAGTGAGATACTTTCCAGCAATATCCAAAGGTAAATCACGCATCAAGGTAAGTTTTAGGATACTTCCTTGCTTGTGGGGATTGTCCCATTTGCCAGCCAATAGGGCTGCATGTGTGTTTGTTTCTTGGTTATGCAATAATTGTTTAATTAATGATAACAATTTCAACCCAGCCATTATGGATGCACAAGCCAGTGCACTCTTAGTCCCAAGCCCGGGTAAATGGGGAGGGTTGCGTTAGGAAGGGCATCCAGCGTAAAACATGTGCCAAATCAAATATGCGGATCACAAATGAGAATTTCATACCGGATCGGTCGAGGCCCGGGTTACCAACGACCGCCAAAGGTATCGTTAGCCGACAGGGTACCGGTGGAAATTGGGCTACTGTTGGTCGAAGGAGGAGAAGCAGAGGAGGAAGATGTCTACAGAGACGGCAGGAAAAGGAGAAGTGTAGGAGAGTGGAGGGTCGGGTTGGTACTTTAAATGTTGGTTCTATGACTGGTATAGCAAGAGAGGTAGCTGATATAATGGAGAGGAGAAAGGTAGATATGTTGTGTGTTCAGGAGACCAAGTGGAAAGGGAGTAAGGCCAGGAACATTGGAGTTGGGTTTAAACTGTTCTATTATGGCGTGGATGGAAAGAGAAATGGTGTAGGGGTGTTTCTGAAGGAAGAGTACAGTAAGAGTGTACTGGAGGTGAAGTAAGTTTCTGATAGGGTGATGAACGTGAAGCTGGAAGTTGAAGGGATGATGATAAATGTCATCAGTACCTATGCTCCACAAGTCAGCTGTGAGATGGAGGAGAAGGAATGATTCTGGAGTGAACTAGATGAAGTGGTAGATGGTGTACCTAGAAATGAACGATTGGTGATTGGGGCAGACTTTAATGGACATGTAGGTGAAGGGAACAGAGGTGATGAGGAGGTGATGGGTAGGTATGGCCTTAAGGAGAGAAATGTGGAAGGGCAGATGGTGGTAGATTTTGCTAAAATAATGGAAATGGCAGTAGTGAATACGTATTTTAAGAAGAATTATAGGATCATAGGGTGACCTATAAGAGTGGAGGAAGGTGCACACAGGTGGATTATGTTCTATGTAGGAGATGCAACCTGAAGAAGATTGGAGACTGTAAGGTGTTGGCAGGGGACAGTGTAGCTAGACAGCATCGGATGGTGGTCTGTAGGATGGTTTTGGAGGCGAAGAAGAAGAGGAGGCAAGTAGGGACTGAAAGAAGAATAAGATGGTGGAAACTGAAGGAGGAAGAGTGTAGTGTGAGGTTCAGGGAAGAGGTCAGACAGAGGCTCGGTGGTGGTGAAGAGGTGCTGGATGATTGGGAAACTACCGCAGGAGTGATAAGGGCGGCAGCTAGAAACGTACTTGGTGTGACATCTGGAAATAGAAAGGAAGACAAAGAGACGTGGTGGTGGAATGAGGAAGTGCAGGAGAGCACAAGGGGAAAGAGGTTAACAAAACAGAAGTGGGATCGACAGAATGATGAGAAAAGTAGGCAGGAGTACAAGGAGATGGAGCAGCAGGTGAAGAGGGATGTGGCGAAATCCAAGGAAAAGGCATACAAGGAGCTGTATGAGAGGTTGAACACTGAGGAAGGAGAAAAGGATTTGTACCGATTGGCCAGGCAGAGGGAACGAGCTGGGAAGGATGTGTTGCAAGTAAAAGCAATAAAGGATGGAAATGTGTTGACTAGTGTGGAAAGTGTGTTGAGAAGGTTGAGGGAGTATTTTAAACAGCTGATGAACGAGGAAAATGAGAGAGAGAGAGAGAGAGAGAGAGAGAGAGAGAGAGAGAGAGAGAGAGAGAGAGAGAGGAGGTTGAATGATGTTGAATTAGTGAAGCAGGAAGTGGATAGGATTCATAGAGAGGCAGTGAGAGCAGCATTTAAGAGGATGAAGAGTGGAAAGTCGGTTGCACCAAATGACAAATCGGTAGAAGCATTGAGATGTTTAGGAGAGATGGTAGTGGAGATATAAACCAGATTGTTTAACAAGATTCTGGAAGGTGAGAGGATGCCTGAGGAATGGAGAAGGAGTGTGCTGGTACCAATCTTCAAGCATAAGGGAGATGTGCAGACCTGCAGTAACTACAGGGGAATAAAGTTGATCAGTCAAACCATGAAGTTATGAGAAAGTGGAAGCCAGGCTGAGAGAAGAGGTGACCATCTGTGAGCAACAGTATGGTTTCATGCCGAGGAAGAGCACCACAGACACATTATTTGCTATGAGAATGTTGATGGAGAGGTATAACGAAAGACAGAAGGAATAGCATTGTGTATTTGTGGATTTAGAGAAAGCGTACGACAGGGTGCCAAGAGAGGAGTTGTGGTATTCTATGAGTAAGTCAGGTGTGTCAGAGAAGTATGTGAGGGTAGTGCAGGACCTGTATGAGGACAGTGTGACAGCAGTGCAGTGTGCAGTAGGAACGACAGACTGGTGAAAGGTGAAGGTTGGACTGCATCAAGGATCGGCCCTGAGCCCTTTTCTGTTTGCAGTGGTGATGGACAGGTTGACGGACGAGGTCAGACAGGAGTCTCCCTGGACTATAATGTTTGTGGATTATATTGTGATTTGTGGTGAGAGTAGTGAGCAGGTTCAGAAGAGCCTGGAGAGGTGGAGGTACACGCTGGAAAGAAGGGGAATGAAAGTCAGTAGGAGTAAGACAGAGCACATGTGTGTAAATGAAAACAAAGGCAGTGGAGTGGTGCGGTTGCAGGGAGAAGAGGTGGAGAAGGTGGTGTAGTTCAGGTACCTGGGGTCAACAGTGCGAAGTAATGGAGAGTGTGTTAATAGTTATTGTAAAAACCTGAATATTCATATTCATAAACACAAATAAATAAAAAAATGTTAAAAAGTGCAATCTGTGAACTAAAAACTTTTATATGACAAACCATGGGTTGACAAAAGTATGATTTTTTTACATAACAAAATATGATAGTCATTAAGAAAATATGAATTTTTATATTCAGAAGCATATGTTCATGGAAAACCTTTAAAAAAATTGCCATTAAGAAACAAAAAACAAAAAAGTGACCATACAAATCATATTTTGACAAATACATATGACATTTTCATTGAAAATGTGATAGTTATTGTAAAAATATGAATTTTCATATTTATAAGCATCATTTAATGAAAAACCATTAAAAAAGTACAATATGCAGGCAAAAAACGTACAATTAAAACCATGGTCTGAGAAAAATATAACTTTTTAAAAAATTAAAATATGAAATTAATTGATAAAATTAAAAATTCGTATTTTCATCAGAATTATTTCATGAAAAAAATGTAAAAAGTGCTAAATTTCAATGAAAAACATGAAATAACAAATCAAGTTTTTACAAGTTATTGTGAAAATATAAATGGTCATATTCATAAGCATTATTTCGCTAAAAATCAGTAAATGTGCAATAAGTGAACGAAAAAGATACCATGATAAACCATGTTTTGACATGAATATGACTTTTCTCATATAAATATGAATTGATTGGTAAAATATTAATTTTCATATTGAAAGGCATTATTTCATGAAAAACTGTAAAAAAAATTTGCAAAAATTCAATGAAATACTTTTCATATTCATAAGCATCATTTAACTAAAAACCTTTGAAAGTGCAAAAATTCAAGCCAAAACGTGATGACACAAAATGGTTTGAAAAAAATATGACTTTTTTAATAATTTTTTTAATTAAAATATTACATTTCATATTCATAGCCATAATTTCATTAAATAAATTGTTAACTTTTCCATAAAATTATGAATTATAGTGAAAATATGAATTTTTATATTCATAGCATCATTTAACTAAAATTCGTTAAAAGTGCAAAAAATCTGTGCAAAACATGATGACAAACAATGGTTTGAAAAAATGTATATTTTTATACAAAATTTGTTGCGAGAAAAGTGAGATACTTTCCAGCAATATCCGAAGGTAAATCACGCATCAAGGTAAGTTTTAGGATACTTCCTTGCTTGTGGGGATTGTCCCATTTGCCAGCCAATAGGGCTGCATGTGTGTTTGTTTCTTGGTTATGCAATAATTGTTTAATTAATGATAACAATTTCAACCCAGCCATTATGGATGCACAAGCCAGTGCACTCTTAGTCCCAAGCCCGGGTAAATGGGGAGGGTTGCGTTAGGAAGGGCATCCAGCGTAAAACATGTGCCAAATCAAATATGCGGATCACAAATGAGAATTTCATACCGGATCGGTCGAGGCCCGGGTTACCAACGACCGCCAAAGGTATCGTTAGCCGACAGGGTACCGGTGGAAATTGGGCTACTGTTGGTCGAAGGAGGAGAAGCAGAGGAGGAAGATGTCTACAGAGACGGCAGGAAAAGGAGAAGTGTAGGAGAGTGGAGGGTCGGGTTGGTACTTTAAATGTTGCTTCTATGACTGGTATAGCAAGAGAGGTAGCTGATATAATGGAGAGGAGAAAGGTAGATATGTTGTGTGTTCAGGAGACCAAGTGGAAAGGGAGTAAGGCCAGGAACATTGGAGTTGGGTTTAAACTGTTCTATTATGGCGTGGATGGAAAGAGAAATGGTGTAGGGGTGTTTCTGAAGGAAGAGTACAGTAAGAGTGTAGTGGAGGTGAAGTAAGTTTCTGATAGGGTGATGAACGTGAAGCTGGAAGTTGAAGGGATGATGATAAATGTCATCAGTACCTATGCTCCACAAGTCAGCTGTGAGATGGAGGAGAAGGAATGATTCTGGAGTGAACTAGATGAAGTGGTAGATGGTGTACCTAGAAATGAACGATTGGTGATTGGGGCAGACTTTAATGGACATGTAGGTGAAGGGAACAGAGGTGATGAGGAGGTGATGGGTAGGTATGGCCTTAAGGAGAGAAATGTGGAAGGGCAGATGGTGGTAGATTTTGCTAAAATAATGGAAATGGCAGTAGTGAATACGTATTTTAAGAAGAATTATAGGATCATAGGGTGACCTATAAGAGTGGAGGAAGGTGCACACAGGTGGATTATGTTCTATGTAGGAGATGCAACCTGAAGAAGATTGGAGACTGTAAGGTGTTGGCAGGGGACAGTGTAGCTAGACAGCATCGGATGGTGGTCTGTAGGATGGTTTTGGAGGCGAAGAAGAAGAGGAGGCAAGTAGGGACTGAAAGAAGAATAAGATGGTGGAAACTGAAGGAGGAAGAGTGTAGTGTGAGGTTCAGGGAAGAGGTCAGACAGAGGCTCGGTGGTGGTGAAGAGGTGCTGGATGATTGGGAAACTACCGCAGGAGTGATAAGGGCGGCAGCTAGAAACGTACTTGGTGTGAATTTTGTTAAACAATCTGGTTTAAATCTCCACTACCATCTCTCCTAAACATCTCAATGCTTCTACCGATATGTCATTTGGTGCAACCGACTTTCCACTCTTCATCCTCTTAAATGCTGCTCTCACTGCCTCTCTATGAATCCTATCCACTTCCTGCTTCACTAATTCAACATCATTCAACCTCCTCTCTCTCTCTCTCTCTCTTTCTCTCTCTCTCTCTCTCTCTCTCTCATTTTCCTCGTTCATCAGCTGTTTAAAATACTCCCTCAACCTTCTCAACACACTTTCCACACTAGTCAACACATTTCCATCCTTTATTGCTTTTACTTGCAACACATCCTTCCCAGCTCGTTCCCTCTGCCTGGCCAATCGGTACAAATCCTTTTCTCCTTCCTCAGTGTTCAACCTCTCATACAGCTCCTTGTATGCCTTTTCCTTGGATTTCGCCACATCCCTCTTCACCTGCTGCTCCATCTCCTTGTACTCCTGCCTACTTTTCTCATCATTCTGTCGATCCCACTTCTGTTTTGTTAACCTCTTTCCCCTTGTGCTCTCCTGCACTTCCTCATTCCACCACCACGTCTCTTTGTCTTCCTTTCTATTTCCAGAAGGCTTTGCCAAATATGTGGTGTTGTATCGTTTTTAATCAATTATGACGTTCTAACCTATTTTCATTCTCTTTTTGCAGTTTTCAACAGTTTTTATGAAATTATGAATATGAATATGAAAAATTTATATATTTGAAATAACTATAATATTTATATGAAAAATTTCATATTTTTAACAAAAAATGTTTTATAATATCATATCTCATCATAAACATGTAAAATAATCATAGGGAAATGCATGCTATGTGTGCATATACGCTTGGTTCGAAAAACCGCTTTCTTTTCGTCCTAGAAGCCTGAGACTTGCGGAATCGCATTTACAGCCAGTGAGACGCTCATTCCTGACAGTACATAACAGGCTTTGCAAAATATGTGGTGTTGTATCGTTTTAAATCAATTATGACGTTCTAACCTATTTTCATTCTCTTTTTGCAGTTTTCAACAGTTTTTATGAAATTATGAATATGAATATGAAAATTAATAATTTTTAAATAACAATATTTATATGAAAAATTTCATATTTTGGTCAGAAAATGTTTTGTAATATCATATCTCATCATAGACATGTAAAATAATCATAGGGAAATGCATGCTGTTTGTGCATATACGCTTGGTTCAATAAACCGCTTTCTCTTCGTCCAAGAAGCCTGAGACTTGCGGAATCGCATTTTCAGACAGTTAGAAGCTTATTCCTAACAGCTCATAAAAGGCTTAGCCAAATATGTGTATAAGTTAGAAGCTCATTCCTCTGACAACACATGAAGGCTTTGCTAAATATGTGGTGTTGTATCGTTTTTCATTAATTATGACTTTCAGCCTCATTTTCATTCGTTATTTGAGGTTTTTTGAAATTATCATTATGAATATGAAAATTAATACTTTTTAAATAACTATATTATTTATATAAAAAATGTCATATTTTGGTCAGAAAATGTTTTGTAATATCATATCATAAACATGTAATATAATCAATCGCATTTTCAGACCATAAGAAGCTTGACAGCACAGAAAAAAACGCTAAATAACTTTCTTACGGCTTCTTCCATTAGGGGTCGCCACAGAACCCATTTCATTCTCTTTTTGCACTTTTTAATAGTCAATAGTATTTTAAATATTATCTCATATTTTATTCATATAATAATTTTTTTGAGTCGTCAAATTTTTTTCAGATTATTGTTTGTCATCATGTTTGCATTGAATTTCTTATTTTTGCACTTTTTATTTATTTTTTTTTTTTTACAGTTTTTACACTAACGATTTTTAGTGAAATAATGCTTATGAATATGACCATTTATATTTTCACAATAAATTGTAAAAACGTGATGTTTCATAATTATCATATTTTGTTATGTAAAAAAAAATCATATTTTTGTCAAACCATTTTTCGTTCACGGATTGCACTTTTTAAAGTTTTTTTTTCATTTTTATTGTGCTTATCAATATGAATATTCATATTTTTCCAATAACTATTTTTATGAAAAACGTTTTATTTCAGTCTAAACATATTTTTTCTAGTCACCTTTTCGTTCACTTATTGCACTTTTTAATAGTTTTAAATGAAATTATGCTAATGTATATGAAAATTCATATTTTTACAAAAACTAATTATGATAAAGGTTAACATTTTTTGAATGAAATTATGATTATGAATATTATATGTAATATTTAAATAAAACGATTTTTAAAAAAGAAAGTCAGATTTTGAAAAAAAAGGTATATTTTTCTCAGCCAATGTTTTTAATGAGTTTTTTGCTTACATATTGCACTTTTTTAACGTTTCCAAAAACTTCATTTGTATAGCCACTTTATGGTTTTGCGTTCACTTATGGCACTTTTTCAAAGGTTTTCCATGAACAGATGTATATTTTACAATAACTCATTTTTATAATGAAGGATAATTGATAATTTTATGCAATTATGATTATGAATTAAAAATTTAATATTTTAATTAAAACAATAAATATTTTATTAAAGACAGTCATTTTATTCAAACCATTGTTAATGATGTTTTGCTTAGATTTTTTGCAATTTTAATGGTTTTTAGGTAAATGATGCCTATGAATATGAAAAGTCATAATTTCACATTATCTTGTAAAAACTTGGTCATACACATTTTTCAATGAAATTTTGCACTTTTTTTTCCCCTGAAATTATTCTTTCAATATGAAAATATTTTACCAAATAATTTCATATTTATAAAAGAAAAGTCAAATTTACGTCAAAACATGGTTTATCATGAATTTATTTGTGTTTACTTGCACAGATTTTTTTTGTAAAATTATGAACGCGAATATAAACATTCATATTTTCACAATAACTTGTAAAAACTTGATTTTTCATTTCACTTTTTTTAAAAGAATTTTTGCACTAATGAATATAATTATTCATATTTTTACAATAACTATTTTTACTTTTTAACAGTTTTTTATGAAATTATTCTGATGAATATGAGAATTTATATTTTACCAATTCATTTAATCTTTTTATAATAAATAAATAAATACAATTTTTTATCAAACCATGGTTTTAATGTAAGTTTTTTGCTTACAAATTGCACTTTTTTACTGTTTTCCATTAAATGATGCTTATGAATATGACAATTCATATTTTATGATACTATCACATTTTTTATGAAAATGTCATCTTTTTGTCAAAACATGATTTGCATGGCGACTATTTTGTTTTTGATTCAGTTACTTTTTTAAAGGTTTTTCTCGATCATTTGATTTATTTTTTAAAAATTTTTTTTTTATGGTAAAGGTTATATTTTTTTTATGGTAAAGGTTAACGTTTTTATGAAATTATGATTATGAAAAGTAAATGATATATTTTAATAAAAACAATCCATTTAAAAAAACAATTTGTTAATTATTTTCAAACCATTGTTTGTTTCAAACAAACATTGTTTGTCTCAAACATTTTGCATTTTTAATGGTTTTTAGTTAAATGATGCTAATGAATATGAAAAGTCATATTTTTCACATTTTAAAAACTTGATTTGTCATATCACATTTCTTTATTAAATTATTTCACTTTTTTAACAGTTTTTCATTAAATTATTCCTATGTATATCATAACTTCATATTTTATAAATTTATTTCATATTCATATGAAAAAATGTCTAATTTTTGCCATACATGTTTATCATGAATTCTTTTCCGTTCACTTACTGCACTTTTTTCATGAAAAAATGCTTATGTATATGAAAACATTTTAATTTTACAAATTAATTGCATATTTATGTAAAATGTCATAATTTTGTCAAACCATGGTTTGTCATGTGAAAGTTTTTAGTTTATGTAGCTACTTAGCTAGATTTTAGTGGAGAACTCCACTTAAGTTGTTCAACATGTCGGGCCCAAAGAGGAGGTGATCATTCAAACTTGTTCCTCTGGCTGAGCAATCAAACACTACACGAAGTTTATCTGGCTTCTTCGCGTGATGCACACCATAATGGGGAATGTACCATCTCCCCCCTTCACTCCCACCGTCATTGACCTGCTCAGCATCTCCCTTCCCAATGACTTCCTTCATGAACTCAACATAATGTTCCTTATACCTTTCATCCCGTTGTAATTTCCTTTTAAGGTAAAGGAGGCGCGTAATAGCTGAGCCTTTGTTGTCAGGCAGGCTGGGTCCGGTTTTGAAGGGCAGAGGCATTTCATAATGTCCAGACACATTTTTCCTAATTCCCATCTCCATTATGTTAAGAAATGTGATGTCGTCTTGTGACACAATTTTGCTGTCGTCATTGCCATCTTGGACGTCAGACTCTAGGACGCGAATTACGTCGGTAGGAGTTAACGGAGGTAACTCTTTAACTGTAATTCTGTGACACAGATGATGTGTGCTCAACGCATCCTGGGTTTGTAGTGAGCACCCTACAATACTCCATCCTAAATCAGTCCTTACCTCGTCGTCTCCCAAAAGGACCTTTCATGGTGCCATAGCTCTTGAGCAGTTGTAGCCGATCAAAAGCCCTACTACATAGTCCTTCAGTGGTTGTATTTCATCCACTATTTCTGCCAGATGACTCCATTTTTTAGCCGTCTCACAAGTGGGAATGTGAAAGCAGTTGACAGGTATGCAGTCCTTTGTATAGGTGACCGGAAGATCGACTTGAACTGTATGCTCTAACACGAAGCCCAGAGAAACCTTCGCTTGTGATCACCGTATCCCTGCCGCTCATAGTCGTCAACTTCAGTTTTACTTGATACTTTCTCAGCATTAAGACCATCACTCACTTCTTGGTCAATGAACGTAGTATCGCTTTGACTGTCGAGCAGTGCATAGACGAGTTTCTCAGTGGTTGGATCATTTTAGATGAAAAATCCCATACTGGTATCACCATAGATGTGATTGATGAGCCTTCACCTGCTACACTGAGTGACTTTGCAGCAGTGCTTTGATTTGTTTCTGGTTCTGACGTAGTCCTTTCTCTTTTATAGTTGTCATTATGCAGGGCTGTAGGATGCTTTCCTTTACAGTGGTTACAGAAAAGACGATGATGGCAATCTCTCACGCTGTGGCCGGGTTTCAGGCAACCATAACAGAGTTTCTTCTCCTTTATATAGTTATGTCGCTCAACTCACACAATCTCAGTGAACTTGTAGCATGCGTGTAGTTGGTGTCTATTATCTTGACAGAGGATACATGAAACCTTAACTTTCCCCTGTTCTGACTTTTGTTTTTTTTATTTTTAGTGACTATTTGAGTGGTAAACACCCTTGCTTTGGTTTTCTTCACATCTCTGAGGTTTCTCTTCTCAGTGATAGAATCTGACAAATGAAGGGCATGAAAGGACGTAATGGGATTACAAGCAATCTCGGCTTCATCTGACGTGAATCGAGCAAACTCTTTGAAACTTGGGAATTCTTGATTCTCATTTAGGCTTTGCGTGACTTGTCGGTTCCAGCGTAAAGCTGCCCAGTCTGGTAGTTTGTGAACGAGCTTCCAATTTTCTTCCCAGTCGTTTAAAATGTCGAGACACTTGACATGAGGCATGGCATCTTGACAAGCATTCAGAAAATCTGAGCAGCGTCTCAGCCTTTCAGCATCCTTCGATGGAATTCTCGGCCAGTTGGTGAGCTTCTCTCTAAACGCTCTCTGAATGGCGAATGGCTGGCCAAAACGACGATTTAGTTGGTCCCATGCGTCTTGGTATGCTTCATTGTCATTTCGGTAAAAGTTGCCATTTAAAGCCTGCCGTGCTGGGCCACCGACATACTTTTTTAGGTAGTATAGTTTTTCGGCTGGCGTGATTGCCCTTTGGTCTATGAGTGAAGTGAATGCTGCCTTCCATTCAATGAATTGTATGGGATCGCCATTGAAGACAAATGGCTCAGGAACAGGAAGCCTATTTAAGGCTATGTTGTCTTGAAAGAGCTGAGTGAGAAAGGGAATGTCTGTATGATGGGGCGTTGCAACTTGAGAGAGGGTCACTGTAGTTACAGGTGTATTCTTTGCTTCCATGTTCCTTTCCTTCTTGAGATAAATAGCATCCTTGTGATCCGTCTCCCTTTCGTAGATCTTCAACTTGGCTTGGCCCTTATCTCTTTCGCTGCCTGTAATCGCTCCAACTTACGCCTTTGTGCCTCTAGAGCCTTGCGTTGTTGTTCCTCTAGCTCTATTATACATTCCTTTTGCTTTTCTTCTTGGCAGTAGTGAATACGTATTTTAAGAAGAATTATAGGATCATAGGGTGACCTATAAGAGTGGAGGAAGGTGCACACAGGTCGATTATGTTCTATGTAGGAGATGCAACCTGAAGAAGATTGGAGACTGTAAGGTGTTGGCAGGGGACAGTGTAGCTAGACAGCATCGGATGGTGGTCTGTAGGATGGTTTTGGAGGCGAAGAAGAAGAGGAGGCAAGTAGGGACTGAAAGAAGAATAAGATGGTGGAAACTGAAGGAGGAAGAGTGTAGTGTGAGGTTCAGGGAAGAGGTCAGACAGAGGCTCGGTGGTGGTGAAGAGGTGCTGGATGATTGGGAAACTACCACAGGAGTGATAAGGGTGGCAGCTAGAAACGTACTTGGTGTGACATCTGGAAATAGAAAGGAAGACAAAGAGACGTGGTGGTGGAATGAGGAAGTGCAGGAGAGCACAAGGGGAAAGAGGTTAACAAAACAGAAGTGGGATCGACAGAATGATGAGAAAAGTAGGCAGGAGTACAAGGAGATGGAGCAGCAGGTGAAGAGGGATGTGGCGAAAGCCAAGGAAAAGGCATACAAGGAGCTGTATGAGAGGTTGAACACTGAGGAAGGAGAAAAGGATTTGTACCGATTGGCCAGGCAGAGGGAACGAGCTGGGAAGGATGTGTTGCAAGTAAAAGCAATAAATATGAAATTGATTGGTAAAATATTAATTTTCATATTGAAAGGCATTATTTCATGAAAACTGTAAAAAAATGTTGCAAAAATTCAATGAAATACTTTTCATATTCATAAGCATCATTTAACTAAAACCTTTGAAAGTGCAAAATTCAAGCCAAAACGTGATGACACAATGGTTTGAAAAAAATATGACTTTTTTAATAATTTTTTTCATTAAAATATTACATTTCATATTCATAACCATATTTCATTAAATAAATTGTTAACTTTTCCATAAAATTATGAATTATAGTGAAAATATGAGTTTTTATATTCATAGCATCATTTAACTAAAATTCGTTAAAAGTGCAAAAAATCTGTGCAAAACATGATGACAAACAATGGTTTGAAAAAATTTATATTTTTATACAAAATTTGTTGCGAGAAAAGTGAGATACTTTCCAGCAATATCCGAAGGTAAATCACGCATCAAGGTAAGTTTTAGGATACTTCCTTGCTTGTGGGGATTGTCCCATTTGCCAGCCAATAGGGCTGCATGTGTGTTTGTTTCTTGGTTATGCAATAATTGTTTAATTAATGATAACAATTTCAACCCAGCCATTATGGATGCACAAGCCAGTGCACTCTTAGTCCCAAGCCCGGGTAAATGGGGAGGGTTGCGTTAGGAAGGGCATCCAGCATAAAACATGTGCCAAATCAAATATGCGGATCACAAATGAGAATTTCATACCGGATCGGTCGAGGCCCGGGTTACCAACGACCGCCAAAGGTATCGTTAGCCGACAGGGTACCGGTGGAAATTGGGGTACTGTTGGTCGAAGGAGAAGAAGCAGAGGAGGAAGATGTCTACAGAGACGGCAGGAAAAGGAGAAGTGTAGGAGAGTGGAGGGTCGGGTTGGTACTTTAAATGTTGGTTCTATGACTGGTATAGCAAGAGAGGTAGCTGATATGATGGAGAGGAGAAAGGTAGATATGTTGTGTGTTCAGGAGACCAAGTGGAAAGGGAGTAAGGCCAGGAACATTGGAGTTGGGTTTAAACTGTTCTATTATGGCGTGGATGGAAAGAGAAATGGTGTAGGGGTGTTTCTGAAGGAAGAGTACAGTAAGAGTGTAGTGGAGGTGAAGTAAGTTTCTGATAGGGTGATGAACGTGAAGCTGGAAGTTGAAGGGATGATGATAAATGTCATCAGTACCTATGCTCCACAAGTCAGCTGTGAGATGGAGGAGAAGGAATGATTCTGGAGTGAACTAGATGAAGTGGTAGATGGTGTACCTAGAAATGAACGATTGGTGATTGGGGCAGACTTTAATGGACATGTAGGTGAAGGGAACAGAGGTGATGAGGAGGTGATGGGTAGGTATGGCCTTAAGGAGAGAAATGTGGAAGGGCAGATGGTGGTAGATTTTGCTAAAATAATGGAAATGGCAGTAGTGAATACGTATTTTAAGAAGAATTATAGGATCATAGGGTGACCTATAAGAGTGGAGGAAGGTGCACACAGGTGGATTATGTTCTATGTAGGAGATGCAACCTGAAGAAGATTGGAGACTGTAAGGTGTTGGCAGGGGACAGTGTAGCTAGACAGCATCGGATGGTGGTCTGTAGGATGGTTTGGAGGCGAAGAAGAAGAGGAGGCAAGTAGGGACTGAAAGAAGAATAAGATGGTGACAACTGAAGGAGGAAGAGTGTAGTGTGAGGTTCAGGGAAGAGGTCAGACAGAGGCTCGGTGGTGGTGAAGAGGTGCTGGATGATTGGGAAACTACCGCAGGAGTGATATGGGCGGCAGCTAGAAACGTACTTGGTGTGACATCTGGAAATAGAAAGGAAGACAAAGAGACGTGGTGGTGGAATGAGGAAGTGCAGGAGAGCACAAGGGGAAAGAGGTTAACAAAACAGAAGTGGGATCGACAGAATGATGAGAAAAGTAGGCAGGAGTACAAGGAGATGGAGCAGCAGGTGAAGAGGGATGTGGCGAAAGCCAAGGAAAAGGCATACAAGGAGCTGTATGAGAGGTTGAACACTGAGGAAGGAGAAAAGGATTTGTACCGATTGGCCAGGCAGAGGGAACGAGCTGGGAAGGATGTGTTGCAAGTAAAAGCAATAAATATGAAATTGATTGGTAAATATTAATTTTCATATTGAAAGGCATTATTTCATGAAAACTGTAAAAAAAATGTTGCAAAAATTCAATGAAATACTTTTCATATTCATAAGCATCATTTAACTAAAAACCTTTGAAAGTGCAAAAATTCAAGCCAAAACGTGATGACACAATGGTTTGAAAAAAATATGACCTTTTTAATAATTTTTTTAATTAAAATATTACATTTCATATTCATAACCATAATTTCATTAAATAAATTGTTAACTTTTCCATAAAATTATGAATTATAGTGAAAATATGAATTTTTATATTCATAGCATCATTTAACTAAAATTCGTTAAAGTGCAAAAAATCTGTGCAAACATGATGACAAACAATGGTTTGAAAAAATGTATATTTTATACAAAATTTGTTGCGAGAAAAGTGAGATACTTCCAGCAATATCCGAAGGTAAATCACGCATCAAGGTAAGTTTTAGGATACTTCCTTGCTTGTGGGGATTGTCCCATTTGCCAGCCAATAGGGCTGCATGTGTGTTTGTTTCTTGGTTATGCAATAATTGTTTAATTAATGATACAATTTCAACCCAGCCATTATGGATGCACAAGCCAGTGCACTCTTAGTCCCAAGCCCGGGTAAATGGGGAGGGTTGCGTTAGGAAGGGCATCCAGCATAAAACATGTGCCAAATCAAATATGCGGATCACAAATGAGAATTTCATACCGGATCGGTCGAGGCCCGGGTTACCAACGACCGCCAAAGGTATCGTTAGCCGACAGGGTACCGGTGGAAATTGGGGTACTGTTGGTCGAAGGAGAAGAAGCAGAGGAGGAAGATGTCTACAGAGACGGCAGGAAAAGGAGAAGTGTAGGAGAGTGGAGGGTCGGGTTGGTACTTTAAATGTTGGTTCTATGACTGGTATAGCAAGAGAGGTAGCTGATATGATGGAGAGGAGAAAGGTAGATATGTTGTGTGTTCAGGAGACCAAGTGGAAAGGGAGTAAGGCCAGGAACATTGGAGTTGGGTTTAAACTGTTCTATTATGGCGTGGATGGAAAGAGAAATGGTGTAGGGGTGTTTCCTGAAGGAAGAGTACAGTAAGAGTGTAGTGGAGGTGAAGTAAGTTTCTGATAGGGTGATGAACGTGAAGCTGGAAGTTGAAGGGATGATGATAAATGTCATCAGTACCTATGCTCCACAAGTCAGCTGTGAGATGGAGGAGAAGGAATGATTCTGGAGTGAACTAGATGAAGTGGTAGATGGTGTACCTAGAAATGAACGATTGGTGATTGGGGCAGACTTTAATGGACATGTAGGTGAAGGAACAGAGGTGATGAGGAGGTGATGGGTAGGTATGGCCTTAAGGAGAGAAATGTGGAAGGGCAGATGGTGGTAGATTTTGCTAAAATAATGGAAATGGCAGTAGTGAATACATATTTTAAGAAGAATTATAGGATCATAGGTGACCTATAAGAGTGGAGGAAGGTGCACACAGGTGGATTATGTTCTATGTAGGAGATGCAACCTGAAGAAGATTGGAGACTGTAAGGTGTTGGCAGGGGACAGTGTAGCTAGACAGCATCGGATGGTGGTTGTAGGATGGTTTTGGAGGCGAAGAAGAAGAGGAGGCAAGTAGGGACTGAAAGAAGAATAAGATGGTGACAACTGAAGGAGGAAGAGTGTAGTGTGAGGTTCAGGGAAGAGGTCAGACAGAGGCTCGGTGGTGGTGAAGAGGTGCTGGATGATTGGGAAACTACCGAGGAGTGATAAGGGCGGCAGCTAGAAACGTACTTGGTGTGACATCTGGAAATAGAAAGGAAGACAAAGAGACGTGGTGGTGGAATGAGGAAGTGCAGGAGAGCACAAGGGGAAAGAGTTTAACAAAACAGAAGTGGGATCGACAGAATGATGAGAAAAGTAGGCAGGAGTACAAGGAGAATGGAGCAGCAGGTGAAGAGGGATGTGGCGAAGGCAAGGAAAAGGCATACAAGGAGCTGTATGAGAGGTTGAACACTGAGGAAGGAGAAAAGGATTTGTACCGATTGGCCAGGCAGAGGGAACGAGCTGGGAAGGATGTGTTGCAAGTAAAAGCAATAAAGGATGGAAATGTGGTTTACTAGTGTGGAAAGTGTGTTGAGAAGGTTGAGGGAGTATTTAAACAGATGATGAACGAGGAAAATGAGAGAGAGAGAGAGAGAGAGAGAGAGAGAGAGAGAGAGAGAGAGAGAGAGAGAGGAGGTTGGATGATGTGGAATCAGTGAAGCAGGAAGTGGATAGGATTCAAAGAGAGGCAGTGAGAGCAGCATTTAAGAGGATGAAGAGTGGAAAGTCGGTTGCACCAAATGACATATCGGTAGAAGCATGGAGATGTTTAGGAGAGATGGTAGTGGAGATTTAAACCAGATTGAGGATGCCTGAGGAATGGAGAAGGAGTGTGCTGGTACCAATTTTCAAGCATAAGGGAGATGTGCAGACCTGCAGTAACTACAGAGGAATTAAGTTGATCAGTCAAACCATGAAGTTATGGGAAAGTGGAAGCCAGGCTGAGAGAAGAGGTGACCATCTGTGAGCAACAGTATGGTTTCATGCCGAGGAAGAGCACCACAGACACATTTTTGCTATGAGAATGTTGATGGAGAAGTATAACAAAGGACAGAACGAATAGCATTGTGTATTTGTGGATTTAGAGAAAGCGTACGACAGGGTGCCAAGAGAGGAGTTGTGGTATTCTATGAGTAAGTCAGGTGTGTCAGAGAAGTATGTGAGGGTAGTGCAGGACCTGTATGAGGACAGTGTGACAGCAGTGCAGTGTGCAGTAGGAACGACAGACTGGTGAAAGGTGAAGGTTGGACTGCATCAAGGATCGGCCCTGAGCCCTTTTCTGTTTGCAGTGGTGATGGACAGGTTGACGGACGAGGTCAGACAGGAGTCTCCCTGGACTATAATGTTTGTGGATTATATTGTGATTTGTGGTGAGAGTAGTGAGCAGGTTCAGAAGAGCCTGGAGAGGTGGAGGTACACGCTGGAAAGAAGGGGAATGAAAGTCAGTAGGAGTAAGACAGAGTACATGTGCGTAAATGAAAACGAAGGCAGTGGAGTGGTGCGGTTGCAGGGAGAAGAGATGGAGAAGGTGGTGTAGTTCAGGTACCTGGGGTCAACAGTGCGAAGTAATGGAGAGTGTGTTAATAGTTATTGTAAAAACCTGAATATTCATATTCATAAACACAATAAATAAAAAAATGTTAAAAAGTGCAATCCGTGAACTAAAACTTTTATATGACAAACCATGGGTTGACAAAAGTATGATTTTTTTACATAACAAAATATGATAGTCATTAAGAAAATATGAATTTTTATATTCAGAAGCATATGTTCATGGAAAACCTTTAAAAAAATTGCCATTAAGAAACAACAAACAAAAGTGACCATACAAATCATATTTTGACAAAATACATATGACATTTTCATTGAAAATGTGATAGTTATTGTAAAAATATGAATTTTCATATTTATAAGCATCATTTAATGAAAACCATTAAAAAGTACAATATGCAGGCAAAAAACTTACAATTAAAACATGGTCTGAGAAAA